>PVJO010011680.1:0-58738 GCA_004026905.1 Hystrix cristata
CATTCTTCACACTGTCCCATCAGGGACACACAGGTCCTTGGGGTGTGATGTTGGCGGTGAGGGCACCGACATTCTTGTTCATTAGACACATGCCTGTGTCTTCTCTCCAGGGTTTCATTCTTTTTGATACTTCAAGCTAGTTGTGTATTTTAGGATTATTTCTTTGAGTGTAAATTACCCAGTTTAATAAGAACTGTTAATATTATTTTGTTTTTCCTTCTTTCTCTTTTTTTGAATAGCCAAGAAGCATTAGAGAAAAGAATGAAGAACTCATTTTAGGAGTAGCATAGAGGAGCATGCAAGTCAAATAGAAAGTGTCCGTCTTTCTTTTTTCAATATTGGAATTTGAACCCAGGACCTCCGTACTAAGCTACCTCCCCTCTTTGTTTTTTACTGTAACCCAGCGTCTCAGTAAGTTGCCAGGCTGGGCTCGAATTTGTGATCCACCCGTCTCAGCTTCCCAGAGTGCTGCAGTTACAGGTGTGGCCGCCACATTTGGCCTTATCTAAAGTCTCTTGAAGCCCATTCATGTCATGTGCCTCAGCGCCCACATAGAAGACAGCGCCCACATAGAAGACAGCACCTAGACCATGTTGGAGAGACTAAGGTGGTGACGCAGGTGCAGATGTTCATCTGCTTTCCGACGTCCTTTTCCACCTTCATCCTCCTCACTTGGCTGCAGGCTCATGAGTCCGTGTTTCTCTGTACAGTGCCGATGGAGACAGAAGTAGTGTGAATGAGGAAGCACTGTGTGAGGGAGAGAGCAGGTCAGCCTTCGGCGGGGGCTCGGTGGCCGCGAGTTCTGTCACCTGGTCCTGGTGGGGTCGGCCGGGGTCTGGCTGGCCGCCTGGTGCAGCTTCCTTCTCACAGTCGAAGGAACTTCCTTCCCGACTCGGGTCAGCTGACATCGTTCAGAAAACAAAAACAAAAGGCAACTCGTTGTAAGCACTACGAATTTAGTTCCCTCGTGCTTGTTTTGGAAATATCCAAATCATTTTCCTGTTTATACTGTCATCAAGTAGATGTAGATGGTGGGTTTACAAACAGTGTATAAAACATGTAGTTTTAAATGTTGCCTCATTCAATGTTGATTAATTTTTAAGGAAAATTTCCATTAAGATGGATGTGTTTACAACCGCATGCATTCTGCTCTGTCAGGGCAGGGGTGCCTTTTGCCTGTGGCAGCTGCCTTGCAAGAGCAAGCGCTTCACTGCAGCCACGTGGTTTTCAGTCACAGGAGGACACTGAATGGCGACCCTCAAAAACCACATGCTGGTGGTTCTGACTCCCAGGTCTTGGAAATAGGATCTTACACTGGGAAAAGGCTTTTGCAGATGCACTGAAGTAAAGGATCTTAAGGTGAGCTCATCTTGGGTTAAGGCCAGTGTGACGGGGCCTCAGAGAAGGGGAAACACAGCTGCGAGAAGGCCTCGTGGAGACAGGCGGAGGCCGAGTGACCCGGCTGCATCTCGGGAAACCTGAAGGCCGCTGTGGCCATCCGAAGCCAGGAGAGAGGCTGGAACCGTCGGCCTGGCCTGTGGAGCCAGGATGACCAGCTCCTCGATTTCAGACTTCTGGCCTCTGCTACATCGATAGATTGAGCGTCTGTTGCTTTAAGCCACCACAGTAGGTCTAGGAAATGAATATAGCAGTGATACCTTTATTGGTTGTCGCTCTCAACATTTTCAAAGTTCGGGCCAGAGAGACTTTCTTGAGGAAGTCCATAAGGAAGCCTGGGCAGCAGGTTGCCGAGCCGCCTCCCTTCCCCAGGTTGTAGACCCTTGTGCCAACAGCCTGTATCCGGGTACACAGCTTCCAGAAACAGGAGACACAGCTGTTAGCATTTTACTCACTGGACAGATAACACATGCAGGAAAGCAATGTCAGGTGGTACAACAGAGCTAGCCTGCATCTGGAGACTGAAGAGAAAGGGGAGAGGTGGACGGACGTTCCTGGGTTGTGTAAGCGCCAGAGGAAGAGACATTAGTCTCTTCTGGTTTTGTTTTAGGGTGCTGTGGATGCACTCCCTCACCTGCCAAATTCAGGGGGCGTATATTACGTGTGTGGTGTTAAGTTTGAGAAAGCAGCCGTATTTAAGATCACCTCCCTGCCCTGTGTGTAGCTAACAAGAAATGCTGGCAAAAATAGTAAACAAATAAAATACTCTGCGTATTATGGAGGAAATAAATGAAGTAAATAAAACTAGTGAAAACGGTCTCGTCGGTCCTTTTGGGGCATATAGCAAAAGTGGATGAAGGATAATTGTCTTGCCCATTTCTTTATTTATCTTCTGTGTCCTTCTGTACTAAAAGAGCCACCAGATTAGGGACCTCGTCTGGGCCTCTGCTGTTTCTCGTGTGTGTGGGCTGCCTGGGTGCATCCGGGCCACAGAGAGCCTTTGTCTGTGACGTGCGTGGGCATGTGTGGACAAGGGGACCTGCCAGGCTTGGGGCTCAGGAGTGTGTTTCTCTTTCTTGTGATGGGGATGGCACCAAAGGCCTCACTCTGCCGGGCAAGTCCCCTGCCGCAGCTGTGTCCCCTGCCCTCAGTAGGTGTTTTGTGGTGTTTATGTCGCAGTTGTTTTTGAGGTCTTTTCCCTTTTCTCATCTGAAAAGATTTTTTAAACTTTTGAAAAATTTTATTAGTACAGCTTTGCAGTACACACTTTTTTTTTGAGATGGGGTCTTACTATGTAGTTCAGGCTGACCTTGAACTCACTATGGAGCCCAGGCTGGCCTCGGACTTACCGTGATCGTCCTGCCTCAGCCTCCCAAGTGCTGCGAGTACAGGCGTGAGCCACCATGCCCGGTTTAGAGGAGAAATTTTTTAGGTAGAGAAGTAGTGAAAACATAAAAACCTCACGATGAAGTAACTCATAAGATCTAGGGCAAGGGTTTGACTTAACCTCCTTAATTTATCTTAAATTCTAGACATGACTTTTGCTTTCGTATTTACAGTAAGCAGTTGCTGTTTGAAAGTTCAAGGTTGTAAAGTTATCTTTTAAGACTGTTGTGAAGAGTCATGGAATTCAGTTTCTTTAGATTCAGTAGTTTGTTTCTCTCAAAACTGTAAAACCTGGAGTTGGGGCTTTAGCTCAGGGGTAGAGCGCTTGTCTCCCAAGTGTGAGGCCCTGAGTTCCATCCCCAGTACCACCCCAAAATTTTTTTAAAAGCGTAAGTGACTGAAAACACAGATGTGCATTTTAAATTATGCCAAATATAATCATAACGCCTTATTGTAAATTTGTAGGGTGTAAAATTATTTTTCTTTGCTTTTTGTTTTCTCCTTTTTTTAAGCATCTATTGTAAAATCAATAAGAAAATTGGAATAGAAGCAATAGCACTGGGTTTGGGTTCTGCCACAGCATGAGACAGCCCGAGAGGAGAGAGAAGGCAGCAGACAGCAAGTGCAGATTATGCTGTTGGGTTCATTTATAAGTAAGTGAAATAGAATATAATGAAACCCAAGTAAGGGCTCAAAACTCTTATGTTTTAAAAAAGCATTCAGAAACTGAGGTGTTTTGGGAGGATAGTTTGCTCAATGTTTTCGTTTTGTTTTATTTTTCCTACTACTGAGCAATTTATATGATTATTTAAAAATAAACTATCCAGTAGTAAAACGAAACAAAAATTAAGTAGTCTAAGAGAAAAATGGGCAAATGGTAGAACTAGAAACTGTAACAGTAAATAAACAGATTTTAGAACCAAACAGATTTAAGAGGAAATACCAAGAGCCAGAAACCAAATGAAAGCCAGTCCAGCCTCTTTAGCAATCAAGGAGTTGCGAAGTACAACCAGAAAGTACCTGGCTTTGCGTGCGGTTTTGGAAAGTCACGATTTCAGGATAAAGGATCCTGTTTCTGTGAACATATTGGTCCAACCTTTTCAGGAGCAATTTGACAAAAGCGATTAGCCTTAAAAATATATTTCCCTTTGACTTGCTGCTGTCACATCTGCGAATGGATTTTCTCTTTTCCTTTCTTTTTTGGTTCTCTGCTTGACCCCAGGGCCTAACCCTGCCCTCACCCAGCATCCCCTCCACCCCGAAAGTATCTCAGTGAAATATAATTAAGTATGTATAAAATCTTAACTGTAAAGATAATTAAAAGAAATGGTATTTGAGATAGCAAAGTATTGAACATTATCTAAATGACCAACAAGAGCAAAATAAAGTTGTGATGTGGGATCTAGTGCAATTGTACTTGAACCTTAATAGGAGTTTAAGTGTCTTGACATGGGAAGGTGCTGGTGGTGTGCTAAATAACAACAACAGCAACAACAAAAGCAAATTAAAAAGTAATTGTTGCAATGCAGTGTAAGAACATTTACATCTTTTGGAGAAAGGCAGACACGGGAAGATGGGAAAGGTAATATGTTTACAGGTGGCTCCTTGTGGAGCAGTAGATTGTGCTTGCTTCAGACCGTCCCTGGTCTCTGACTGTCCTGTGAGGAGCACAGGTGCTTCCATATTACAGCGTGGCGCTGTTTCTCAGATGTGAGGAGATGTGGTTTGGCTTTAGGGTTTCCTTAGGAGAGGCGCAGGAGCAAGGGCGGGATCACTTGGGTGATTTTGCATAAGGAGACACCAGGCTGGCCGCTGGCACCCGGGAGTGAGAAAAGACATGCAGATGTAGTGGCAGGGTGGGTGCTCTGCGTCCCTCTCGGACTGGCTTGAGGGCGGGCATGATGTTCCGAGATCAGCTAGCCAGTCGGCTCACAGGAGTGAGGATTTTATTGCAGTGTTGTCTGTGGTGCCAGCGTGCAGGGACTGCTGAGGGTCCGGCTCTGGGGAAGCAGTAAGTTCACTGTGGCAGCAGTTGGCGTGTCCTTTTGCACAGTGACAGACGTGGCCTTCGGCCAGCTGCGTGGTCAGATCTGAAAAGGCGCATAGCGAGAGTTGCCAGATAAATGCACAGTGCCCAGTTAAATTTCAGTTTTGATAAATGGCCAGTAGCTTTTTAGTATAACTCAAATATTTGCTGAATCCAACGACCTTAGCCATAGCACCACACATTTTATGAACAATTAACTTGCAGAGACAAGCAAATCAACTCGCCGTGTTCCATAAGAACACACATCAAGCTCACTGAGGGCTCCTGTGTTGGCAGGGAGTCTAAAGGGGAGAAAAGGAGTAGGTGCACATTACATAAGAAATACAAGGACGAGACCTCAAGCGGCCAGGTGTTAGTAGTGAGCCACGCATGAGCAACTCAATTCTGGGTGCTTGACTCCAAAAAGAAAATTCAGAAGTGTTTTCCCTTGGGCTGGGGGTGTAGCTTGGTAGTAGAGCAGGGTTTAGCATGTGCAAGGCCCTGGGTTGTACCCTCAACATCATAGAAAATATTTTTTTTCTTGTAGTCTCCTACAGTTTCTTTAGTAAAGTCCTGGTAACACTGCCTGGCTGACGGAGGAGGGAAGGGGAGGGGAGGAAGGGAAGGGTTCCTACAGAGTACTCTGTCACTAGCAAAATTGAGTGACAAGAAAGTGTCCAGGAGGGAGAATGGGCAGGACTCAGAAGGGATAAACTTTAATAATTTTGTGAATCTGCTAAGAAACAGAACTAATAAATCAGATAAGAATACTGTTAGCTTTCTTGTTTTAATAGGGGAACATGCTTATGTTCTTAGGGACTAAGAAGCAACAAGAGTTGAGCACAAATCCTTGACTGCTGCTGTCGGGACCGCTGGAGAAACAGGCACAGTTTATATGTGTCTGTGGAAAATGCAGGCCCTAAAATACCCCTCACTCCTCTGAACCCTTTCTCTTTTCGAACATTCCAGCTGATTACAAGGAGAGCTTCAACACGATCGGAAACATTGAAGAGATCGCGTACAACGCCGTTTCCTTCACCTGGGACGTGAACGAAGAGGCCAAGGTGAGCGAGAACGTCGCCTCGATCATGTTCATGCTTTAAAATAACATGCCCATTCTCTGCGGGGCATTCTTTGCCGAAACCCACAATCGGCACCTTCCAGTAACTTGAGCCAGGACAAAAGGAAACAAACACATTCTTTTTCTAGAAGTCGCACACATCCCTTGTGCGCTGCTCGGTCGCCTTTGGGAGCGAGGGTGGGCCGGAAAAAAGGGAGCGTAGCCACACATTCAGGACATGGCCAGCCGGGAGCCCTCTTGCCGGCACCACAGCAGCCCCCCGCACCCTCTCTGGTGTCTCCACACAGCCTGCACATGCAGGGCAGGCTCAGAGCCAGCGTCTTCAGGGACACAGGACCCGCAGACGCCTGGGCTGGTGGGGAGGGGTGCAGGGAACAGGCCGCAGGGCTCTGGGCTTCTGGTCCAGTGACCTCAAGCCCCTTCTGTCGACTGCTTAACCTTTTCCATTCCTCCGGGTGCCCTTGTGGTTAAGAGCAGGGCTAACACTCTGGTAGGGGCACTGGGGACAGAGGCCACCCCGCCCAGCTTGGACAAGAAAGTGCACGCGCCAGGCACACATTTGCCCCCAGCCCCGAGTCTCTGACTTTGTGGAAGCCCAGCCCCTCCGCTCGACTACTCTCCTCGCCACATTCCTGAGCCCCAGCTCGCTGCACCTCATTCAGTGCTAGAGGGAAGCTGCTTCCTGCTTCAGCCGGGCACAGCTGGCGAGTGCCGGGCGACTTTGTCTTCACACCCCAGCGAAGACTACTGTGCATTCATTCCATCGATGCCTCATTGTCCGCAGCCAGGCAGGCAGGCGAGAAGGGAAGCTGGCTTCGCAGGCGCAGCTTCCAGAAGACGAATTGCTCCCTGTCTCCCTTCACACATGGTGAAGCAATACAGGTGAAGTTGGCTTCAGGCGGAGACCCAGTGGGCACCCAGCACAGAGCAGCAGTGCGGCCCCAGCTTGTGCCCGGGACTCGGGGAGAGGGGGTGCCACATGGAGCTGCAGGGATGATCCGTCTCTGGGGTCCCTGGGCTTGCCGAGACAGCTCGAGAGGCAGTCGGTGTGGCAGCCCAGCCGGGCTGGTCGGCATCCTCAGTCAGCCAGACACCACTCTGCACAGGGCCTGAAGTCAGGCATCTCCTGGGAGATGCCCCGTGATGGTCTCAAGGGGACCAGCAACCGACTTTTAGAAATCTGCGGATAGATCCGAAGGTGTTTCTTTAACATATTACTGATTTTATAATAAGCAGACTGCAAGAAACAAAACAATGTGGCTGTCGAAAAAAGGGTTTACAACAAAGCAAGAAGTAAAAGGTGTCCTTGTCACGGTTAGTGTGTAGTTCCGATGCCTGTGGCCTTCAGGAGCAGCTACGGCTGTCTTCAGCTTCCTACCAGTAATATCCACACAGCAGCTTTTGTAGGCTTAAGACTAGAGTCCCCTCAGTGCCACATGATATTTTGGTGTGTGTGGCCAGAGGACGCAGACTCGAGACCCTGAGCCTTTGTACTTACATTTCAGATTTTAACATTTGTCTTCACATTTGGGAAAAAGATGATTATTTCCTAGAATCCAGGGTCTCTGGATTATTTTGGGCCTGAGTGTGTGCATGACAGCAAGAGACTCTTGCGTGGTTCTGGCCACATTCTCTCTTGCTCCCTAGACTTCTAGATTCTAGAACTTGGCCTGTGTGGCCCTGGGGGACATTGAGTCTTGATGCCCACCTGCATCGGCCCCAGCGAGATCCTTCCTGGCTGTCCGTGTCAGGGAGGCCCCGGCACTGTGAAGGCTGAGGCACCGTGTCACCACCATGGCCAGTCCCCGGTTCCCTGGCTGGACTTCAGAGCGCCACAAGGGTGGGTCCGTGTCCCCACTGGTTAGGGAGATGGTGCGACATCCTTTGGAATCTGCCACAGAAGGCTTAAATCTCAATCTTTGAAGACATTTTTAAAAAACTCCAGAAGTCACTGGGATCCAAATGTGAATACATATGAACCAGTTGGATAATGTCGTTGAAGGTTAAAAATGAGATTTGTTTTTTCTGCACAAGATTTTGTAAACCAACTTTGAAGCAGGAAGTGACCAAAGAGATACACGAATACAGAACCACAGTATAATCGTTTGAGAAAGCCACATTTTCCCAAGATGACTTGGTTAAACTGTAGCTTTTGTTTGAATATTTAAGTTTACGGTCATATAGACACATGCGCGCACTAGTTCAGTATTTGGTAATCTCGCCACATGTGTGTAATCAAGACCTGATGATAAGGATTATAGATTTTTCCAGGGCACACTTGTGCCTCTTTCTTTCGTGGCCGACTTGCATATTATTTCTCTTTCCGCTAGTAAAAACAGAAGGAAGGAGAGGACGCAAGCTCTAATCATTTAGCTGAGTTTAATGATAGGAGAAACGTTTGGCCGGGGAAGATGTTAAACCTCTTAGTCACAGCGAGGTTCGGGGATCATTCCCAGACTTCCCAGGAGCCTGACTCTGGCAGAACTGTGGCAGAGTTCTTCTGTGCAGAACCGGTTTTGCTGGTCACGCCCTCACTCTGCTGCACTGCTTTCCCCTGGGGGCTGCGCAGTCTGGAAGCCGCTGTCCTGTGGTTGATGTCGTCCCGGGAATCTCGGCGAGTGGGGCCCTGAGTGTCCGGTCACAGCCCGGAACCAGTGGGGAATGGGTCCAGGGCAGTGCCACAAAAAGCCAGGCACCTGCCACCCTGATTCTTGTCCTGGCGCTTGTGTCACTGGGATTTGACCAGCCCTGTCTGAGCTTCTGCTTGCTCAGCTGTAAAATGGTGGGCACAGGGAGGAGGACTCTAAAGATGACAAAGGTCCCAGCTTGACCCAATGGGAGGACTTCTGTGCCACATTCTCACACCACAGCCATCGCTGCCTTCGTTTAGCCGAACACTGGTGCCTAAGAGGAGACTTGTCAGTCAAGTAGCCCCCAAGGCGAGGAATTCCCACGCAAGACCCCGCCGGAAAGCAATGAGCTCAGAGCTGGCTCCTTCCCCGTGGTGACATCACCCAGCAGGAGGGCAGTGGCCCTAATTACAGGCTTCCCTCTGCGAGTCTGCAGCTGGCCCCATGTTTTCATCCAGCGCAGTTTCATCCATTACGGTGATTTTGAGATTCATCCAAACACTGGGTGCTGGAAGAACACTCCCGTGTCACCCCGAAGGAGGATGGCGGAGCACAAAGATGCTACCTCCAGCCTCCTTTCATGACTTTTCTCTGGAGCACCACACGGGCCCCCCATTTCTGTGCTTCCTTCCCATGGTCATAAACTTCCAGGAAGAGGGAGTTTCTTTACAGGAGTCTTTTCTAGATCGCTCTGCATCCAGGCGTTTTGGACTGATCTGGATTCTCCCTTGTGACCACCACCACTAAATAATCAAGAAGACGAATAACCACTACCGGTCCATCCCCCTGCGGCTGTGTTTTTAGAAAAACCTCTTGCAATTCAGCAGCATGCAGCCGTCTCTATGGGTCACTGCCGACTGCTTCCTAGCCGGGCACCTCTGCTCGGCGACCGTGCGCGCCGCCGTCTGCCCCAGCCTCCCTTCCACCCTTCCTGCAGGGTGCAGCAGAGGATCTGGGCTGGGCTTGTCCCACCCTGGCATCGTTAAGTCATGTGTGAATGTCCTTGCTCTTGAGTTGGAAGGGAACATCTCAGACAGGAAGTTATCATTTTAGAGCGGGCCAAGGACACAAAGACGGTTTCTGTTTTTTTCTCTGTTAACATAGTTGTGTGGTGTGAGCAGGGGTGAGCAGGCTGGGACCTTGTTGGGGTGGGGTAGGGAGCAGGAGGTTAAGTGACATACAGTGTCCCTGTGTGCTCAGGGTCTGATCCCTGTACACAGCCTTTCCACAGACCAGGCACTGAAGGATTACGCTGTGAGCCATCTCAACAGAAAGAAACCTGATTTTTTTTTTTTTTTTTTTTAAGCTCAAAGCACACTGTAATTTTCCTTCTCCAAGAAATTCATAGGGTACGACTTATTTGGGTCCAGAAATAAAGAAACTAAATGGTCGTGTATTGCATTAGGAAAATACAAATGAAATACACATAGTCACCCTCATTTCCAGGAGTGCAGCAGCTCAGTCAGGTCACCCCGTTTGCCACCTACCCTGTCCTTACACCGGAACCTGCAGCCCCAGCACAGGTGTTCAGTGGTCCAGCTCTGCCCGCACCTGGCCTTTCCCTGCCTGGCCCTGTTGTCCTGGTCCATGACCTGTGCATACTCTACGTGACACTGGTCAGAGTAGACATGGGAGTGAGGGATATTTGAGACACCTTCCCCCTTCAGCTGAGTGTGAGCGTGTGTGTGCATGTGTGTGTGCATGTGTGGGGGCCGTGTTCAGCTCGTTTGCGTATCATTACCTCATCTGTGTTAATGACAGATCCGTAATGCTTTGTCATATTACAGCCCTGAGATATGTCAGTGAATTCTGCCTTACACATTTGTTCTCCACCCCCCATCTCTCTAGCTTCTTTCCTTGATACCCCAATTTTCATTTTCAGTCTTCTTCCCCTTATTGCCATGCACCCTTCTTTTACACATTTTTTGATCTGAAGGGTGGACACCACTTTTTCTTTTGTGCAAACTGCTCCAGAAGCACAGCATTAAAAAAGTCTGAAGCGAATGCGAAGAGGATGGTGAGTGAAGGTGAAGTTTGCAGAGGCACACAAAGACTACCTGCGGGGAGTTAAAAAATACCCACACTTGCCAGTCTAGTCAGTTGGAAGTGACTACTGACACACAAGCTAGTACTCATTTTTAGGTAGCTTCTTCACTTTTGGGTCCTTTTGGGTGCTTTAAATGAATTGGATTTACTGGAGAAATTTACATGTAAATTTTGGAGCTGTTGGCCAGGCCAGCATGGGGTGGAAGCCACGGTGACCTTTCCGGGCTCCGTTTCCCTTGATGCTTTTCCCTTAGTTACTGTCTAGTGTCTGGTGGTGTTCAATACCTGAACCTGTGCCCTGGGAACGGAGGCGAGGATGGGAAGACCAGCTGGCTGGGGGAGGAAGACTCAAGCGGCAGTGGAGGGTGGAGAGCTCTGCTCCGTGTCTGCGAGTCCATCTCCCGGAGGGCAGCGAGGGCGATCTGCTGACCCGCATTGCCCCGCGAGGGCACGCTGGGTGTGGCCCGGGTTGTGGTGCCTGCAGGGTGACAGTGTTCGACTTGCTGCCTGTTGTGAGATGTAGCCAGAGCGGCCATGCGGGGCGACTGACCTTTCTCTCTCCTCACCGCCAGCCTTGACCCCGTCCCCCTCAGCGCTGTCTCTCAGGGGGCAGCCAGCCTGCCTCGCTTCCTCCAGGAGCTGCGAGAGGCCGGGAACGCGGCCTCTTGGTCCTCACTGCTGCCATTTTACTCGCCTAAGAGTTACAGGAAGAGCAGGGCAGTGGCCGTAGCCTGTGAAAAGTAGCGGGTTGGAGAAAGTATAGGTCTTCTAACCTTTCTGTAGACTGCAAATTATTTGGTCTCTTTGGGTGAAAAATAAGATTATGCTAATTAAAAAGCCGGCTTGAAATTCAGTCACCACGTCATCCCGAATCCATTGTGTTGTCCCAAATTCACTATTTCTTTCCCTCCCTCCTTTTCTCTTTTTGTTTCACTCCTTTCAAACATTTCTTTTTGGTCTAAAATGTTTAGTCAGTTTTTTATTAGTACATGTTTGTGATTCTCTGTGGGGGGTTGGTACGCATGTGAGTTTTTTTACCCTCCCCCTTCCTGTGGCCCTCTTCTCCCTCCCCCCATCTCTTGGTTCCTTTCCCACTTACTAAAGATCTACCTCCCTGTTTATTATTGTTTAATCATTTTTTATTGGGCCTCCACCCTGGGCCAAGCACAGGGCTTTAAAACCCTAAATTTTTATTAGTCCTGATGATTCACGCCCTCCTAAATGCACAATGTCCTCTTTCTGTGGAGCTCCATCGCTAGACACCAGAGGAGAAAGCAAAATGTGTAAATATTGGTCTTCAGGATGCAAAGAGAAAGTCAAAGGGCTGCCCAAGGAGCCTGTCCCGAGTGACCCGCAGGCCCCAACCTTGCTTGTGTCCCCCAGCTTCCCAGGGGCTGCTTACCAGAGAGCTGTCATGTAGGATGATGACATGGGATTGCTAGGTGTTACCGATGAAGAAAAAGCTACCCCACCATTCTTTGCCTACATTGGGTCCTGTTCCAAACAAGCCATCTTACAAGGGTTCGGGGTACAGGAGGGCGCACATCCTGTGGTCTCCAAAGGAAAGGGAGGGTTGCAGGAGGCGCCTGGGAGGGGTCCTGGTGGACCAAGCTCTGCAGTGGGAAGCAGGGCAAATGGCATTTTTAGGTGTGTGCTGGGGCGTGGTGTGGGTGAAGGAAGCTTTAAAAGGGAAAGGTAAACATTTGCTGGAGTCTTTGGTATTGAATTTAACAAAGCCATGCCTTTGTTCAGTTTGTAAGGTAATGGGAGGCAGGAATGGCTATAAAGCCGGAGTTCATTCATGTACAGAACGAATAATCTTCAGAAGGCATCTCGCTGAAGATGTCAGCGGCCTGACCTTTGGTTAGAATGTGGAGTTTCCAAGGTTTCTGGCCTGACTTCTACTCCGGGCTCTGTAACTAACAGGTCCGAGCTGTTGTATGAAGCAGAGAATTCGATTACAAACTCAGGTTTCACAGGATGGCAGTGTGTGCTGTGTGCACAGTGACTAATATTTGTTCACCGATTACTCTCTACCAGGCGCTCTGCCAGGCACTTTATACACATTATGCAATGCTTATGTTTTCAAGTAGGTAGCATTTTTCATTTAACTAATGAGGAACTTAAAGTCCAGGTCGTTTAGAGAGTTTACCTAAAGTCGCACAGCTAAGGCCTAAGAAGAGCTGGCGTTCCTACCTGTGCACACTAGTATTTGCTCATCCTGTGGTGCCATTTTGTTTTGTTTTGTTTTGTTGTTGCTTTTGAAATAGGGTCTCATTGTGTGCTCCAGGCTGGCCTTGAGCTCACTATGTAGCCCAAGCTGGTATTGGACTTGCTGTGATCCTCCTGCCTCAGCCTCCTAAGTGATTACCAGTCTACACCACCACACCTGGCCTCGATGCCTTTTATGTGGGGCAGATCTAGCAGTCACCTCTCCTCCCTTATCTCTGACAAGGGACAGTTGTCCCTTGGGAGCAGTATGTGCCTAAACATGGGGGTAGCCAGGAGGATGAGGGGGCATTCATGGCCAGGCAGGCCAGACAGAGGCCCTGTCCTCAGACAGCGTCATGGATGTAAACAGAAGTAGAGAGCAGCAGTGACCCTAATGGAGGTAAACTGCCAGGGGCCTCCTAGAGAAGAACTCTATTCTCAACTTTTTATTTTAAAAATCTGAATGACAGATTGAAAGAATAATGCAGTTCGCACTCTCTAGCCTTCATCCAGATCCACCTGCTGTTAATGTTTCTCCAGATGTGCTTTATCTCCCCTCGCTGTGTGGGATCAGGGAGGCCCACGGAGAGGCGTGGCTTCCGGCCCGGGTGGACACTGGGGCAGGAGCAGGGTGGTGAGGGACGGGGTGTCCCCAGGGGAGGCGGGGATCGCAGGGCTCAGGCGGGAAGGAAGTAGAGGAATTGGGAAGGAGCGAGAAAGGGTGGGGAGAACTGGAGCGGGAAGAGGGATCGAGCGAGCCTCTCGGTGGAGGAGACGGAAGAGGCAGGGAGGGCAGGAGACGAGCAGCAGTAGGAGGGAGAGGACAAGACTTCGGGTGCTGTGTCACTGCGCAGTGGCCCCTGGGCAGTGGCAGCAGCACCCCGAGAAGCAGCTGCCAGCCTGCGGTCTGCCAAGGGCTGCCGGCTGCGGGGGACACAGTGATTGGAGGACCCTGCTTGTGAAGGTGCTGCCGAGAGGGCCGACCTTCATCAGAAGAAAGCAATTTTGGTAGTAAATTTACACTTACATGTGTACAAAACCACACAGAAAGACATTGACTGAAGTGTTTTTAAGGTGAAAAGACTAGAAATAGCCTAATGTTGAAGAAATTGTCATTCCATATTTCACAAATTTGGTTGCTTTTTCATTTTGGGGGCCAGGGTTGAGCCCAGAGCCTTTTGGAAGCAGTACTGAGCTACTCCTGTCCTTCTTCCAGGTTTTTATTTTGAGACAGGCTCTGGCTAAGTTGTTAAGTCACCCTGGCTGGACTGGGACTTGAGATCCTCCTGCCTCAGCCTTCCAGATTACAGGTGTGTACCACCACACCCAGCCCATTTCAAGCTTTTTTTAAAAAGAGGGGAAGAGAGAGAGAGAAGGAGAGAGAGCATGTGCTATCTTCAGATTTTATTGAGTGTGCGGGCAGGAGGGAGGTGGAGCAAGATTCAGGGCTGTGTGTGTTTTTTTGCTACCATTTGTGTAAAATAGGACATGGCGTGTATCTGCATAGCGTATTTCTAGAAGGATACTCCAGAAGCTGTTCATTGGCTGGGGAAGAGAGGAAGGAGAAAAATTTTCGGTTTACTCTTTCGTGCCTTTTGAGTTTTGTGCCATATTTACATATTATGGACTCGAAACAGTGGGCTGACAATGTCTCGAGCGATCAGAGCATCTAAGGAGCGACTCTTGAGCTGGTCACTGCGTGAAGCAGCCCGGCCCCAGGTCCTGTGCTGTGCAGGGCCCTGAAACGTGGCTTTCCAAGAGCAGATGGGTGACACCGCAGTTAGAGGAGGTGCCTCCTGCCCCCTGTGTGGGGCCAGCCACTCACCCCGATCACGTATCTGTGCCATTAGTGTGAGTCACAGCTAGTCTGCAGCCTGCCACCTGAGATGGCTCTGAGGGTGCCAAGGAGGCGGGGCTCCTGTGGGGGAGTCTGAGCGGGGCCGGAGTGATGGGAGGAGGGTGCTGCTGGTAGAGGGAAGGGAGGTAGGGTCACCTCCCTGCCCTGGGCGGGCGCAAGATTCAGCACAGCTGGGAGCTCAGTGGCTGTGTGGTGCAGTAAGATTCCTTGTGTGTATGTGTGGCACTTGGCAGTTTAAAGCCTGCTCTCATTTCAGTGCCATCCGACCCAGGCCTCGGAAGGGCACGCCCTCTCCACTCTCTCCTCTCCCCCCAGCCTGTGGCTCTTCCCAGGCAGCCTCTCAGTCCTCTCTGCTGCTTGGGGGTCCAGTGTGGCGACTGCAGCCTGATCCACCCGTTGAAGCCCCAAGGACACATGCTTGGCCTCTGTGAAACAGGCATCCTGCTGTGCCTGCTCCCTTGATGGCCCCCTACCCCCTTTCAGGTTCTTTCTCATCCTCAGTGTTAGTCAGCTTTCTGTTGCTGTGACAAAATACCAGAGAATAACAATTTAAAGGAGGAAAGGTTTGTTTTGGCTCATGGTTTGAGAGGGTTCAGCCCATGGTCAGCTGTGTCCATTGCTTTGGGCTTGAGGTGAGGCAGAAACATCATGGTGGGAAGGTGTGTTGGGGGACAGCTGCTCCCCTCATGGTGGCCAGCAGGGGCAGAGAGAGAAAGAGGGAGGAAGAGCGAAAGATCTTTGGAGGACACTCCAGATCCATAACCCTCCTCGGTAGACACTGTGCCGTTCTGGTAAGCTGGTGCCTTCGCCAAGTCCAGAGCCGGAATGCACTTTCCTCTCCTCTTTTGCCTATCTCAAGACTGACAGAAAATCTTTCCTGGCTGCCTTGTAGGGCTCTCCCCTTTCTTGAGGTTATTACATCTCATCACTGTATTCTGCAATAGAAAATGTAAGAGCAGAAGTGTGAATAAATAGAACCCTTTTGATTGAAGGCAGGACCCAGCCAGAGACAGACCTCTACATTTCCCATTTCATATATATGTATATGTATGTGTGTGTGTGTAAATATATGTGTGTGTGTGTGTTTGTGTTTGTGTGTGCAGTGTTTTATAGGATGGATGGGTGGATGGATGGGCAGATAGAAGGATGGACAGATGGAAGAGCAGTTAGGTAATCTTGCTGAGTATATAGTTGGTGCTCAATTTATATAGCATATAAACAGGTAGATGGATAGATGGTCCAGAGGAAGAGTCAGAGTACCCAACAGCACTATATTAGACTTCAGTCTTGTCTCTTAAGAATTACAACTTCTGAAAGCAAGAATATGGGTAAAGAGGAAAATTCATATCTAGAAAACTAATTCGTCTTCTCTTAACAACAAATATTTGCTGTGTGTCTACCACAGCCTCATACAACAGAACTAATGTGAGGCAGATTTCTCAGCCTCATGGAGCAGACAGATCATGAAACGGGACATAAGCAACACGGCAAACTCCACCAACATCAGCTGCTATGAGGAGAGAGAGAGATCGGGTAGAGTGTGTCACTGCTCATGAGCTGAGGCTGGGAGGCGGAGAAGGGCAAGGCGCGTGGTGGTCATGGCAGGGACATCCGAGAGCCCACACTGGGCTGAGGGCTAAGGGAGGGAGCTGGAAGGTGAGGATCAGAGAGGGCAGAGGCCGGGTGGAGAGCAGCGGCTGAGACAGGACATGTGGCATGTTCTTGGGACACAGCAGACCAAGCCCTCAGAGGGTGGGCATCAAGCAGATGTGCATCCCACAGGGCCGGGAGGAGAAATGCTATAGACCTTATCAGAAATAAAGATAAAAATAAACATGCTAATCATTTCCTAAAAGTGCTGTATTTCTAGAAGTTTCAGGAATTCTGGGAGATTTTAGGTCCTCTACAGAATAGCAAGCTCCCTCAAGCATGTAGTTTGTCTCCTCATTCTGTGTCCTCTTCGTGGCCAGGCACTGAGAGCAGACACTTAATGCCCTTAATATTCGGTGACTTCATGCACAGAGTAAATGTGTGGGTGCCCTGGGCTGTGCCTCCCATCTCCGTACAGCTGACTTTTAGTCTGTCGTCTGTCTGGAGTCACCATCCTGTCTGTACTCAAATACAGTCTTATCAAAGGGAAGAAAATGAGAAATGTAAGAAAATATCTACAAGGCACTTGTTAAACCCAAGAACCAAGAGCAGAGGAGAGAAATTGGCAATAGCACACTTAGGTAATTATATGTTTTTTGTGAAAGGGGGAGGTGTTCTAGTGTTGAAATTGTTTCTTCTCAGCGTGCACCTTGTGCCTATAATTTGAAGGCTAGTGTGTGGCATTTACTTGGAGAAGAGCTCTTCAGAGTCCCACTCGAGGAAAAGGGCTTCTTTTCAAGTCTTTAATCAGAATGATCTTCTTGAAAATACAAAATGCAGTTGTTTAAAAAGACAGATAAATATGTTACATCAAAGCATGGTTGTTAGGATTTTTAAATCTCAAATTACTTTCTAATTATTACTTTCGAATTATTTCTTTTAATAAAAACCCTCAGAAAAATCTTGGGAGTTAATAGTCAAGGTTATGGGCTGGGGATGTAGCTCAGTGGTAGAGCACTTGCCTAGCATGCGTGAGGCCCTGGGTTCCATCCCCAGGACTGCCCCTCAAAAATGACACAAAAAATCAAGTTCATGTATCCATTCTGAAGTTCATTGGTTTGTATTTATTTTAATAAATCCTTCTACACACATGGTGCGCAACTGGGAGGTATTAAAAACCCAGTATGGTTGCTTTTCTGTGTAGGAACCACAAAATGAATATGGTCATTCATATGTAACAAATAATTTTATTTAAAAATATCAAATATCACAAGACTGCCACTACTTCTGGGAAAGGTCTCAGTACATTTAGAAATAACCTGTCTGAGTCAGCCCATTACGACGTTATCTGTTTATCTGTCTGAACACACTCGGTTTAATTAGTTTTTCTAAAACAATAAAAATGTGTCATTAGAATTGTAGGAAACCAAGTTAAGGAGGTTTGAAATTATTGTGTGAAAATGTGTAGCCATCATAATTGGGTGACAGATCACTTGTTTATGACACTTACCTGCCTTTTACACCATGGCAGCTCCCGATGGCGTTCAGAAGAACTTTTGTTCCTGACATGGGCTTTCCTCGGGTGAAAGCACTCCTTTTCCCGAGGCCTCTGATGGACATTTACACACATGTGCTCTGGGGATAAGCGTCCAGGATGCGCTGTCCCCTTTGCCAGCTGTGTATGGCGCTGGCCAGGGTTGGGTTGCAAAGTGAAGGATCGGTGCCCATCCTGAGGATTTAGTTTCCGTCCGCCCTTACGTTCCCTGTTGCATCCCCATCTTCTAGTCAAAGTTCAACCATTTGGGTTTGGAGGGCAGCAAAGCCAGACGGAGTGATACCACCAGGCACCGGAGCTGTGCCTTCTCCTGGGTCGGGCAGCCCGGCAAGAGGAAAGCGGGGCCAGACTGCTGTAAAATCCCCACTGATAGGACGTGGCAGCGGCCGGCACGTGGCAGAGCCCCCGGGACCCTGCACCGAGGACCCTTCCCTGAGAAGGGAGCCCAGGTGTCTCCCAGTGGAGTCTGGCACGCGGTAGCTCATTGGACTTATAAAGCCCATCTGCACAGTGGCTGATTCAGGGTGCGGCAGTGCCAGTCAGCGTCTGTTGTCAGCGGCTCTGCTGGGTCTGTCTCTGTAGGTGGCGCTGGTGAGTAGTCCTCATCTCCCACGGTCAGTATTGCTTTGCTTCCGTATCCGCCGTGAGTCACACGGGGCGAGATCAGGGCCGGCCACGAACCCTGACAGCTTAGGGAATCGTCCTCAGAACACTTGCGCTTCCGCTGTCTGGAGTCCTAGGCAGCCTTTGAAGGAGCGGAAAAACCAGGCAGATGCAAGTCCCTTTGGATGGCGGCCACCCCGGGAAGATCTCCCTGTGAAAACACACAGCACATCGCGGCTGGCTCAGCAGAGCCGACCTCGACTGGCTGAAATAAAACCCCACTGCCAGTGCATCAGGCAGCTTCCCGATTGCTGCACAAAAGTACTTGCACTCGGAACTTGAAGAGGAGGAGGGTTTGGCTCAGGAGGCGTCAGTCTGTGGCCGGCCGGCCCAGGGCAGAGGCGTCACAGCGGAGGGTGTAGGACCAACGCTGCTTAGCTGGCAGGGCAGCTGGGGAGGAGGTGCGCCCTTGGGAGGCGGCTTCCCAGTGACCACCCCACGGCATCCCACCTCCCAACGCACCTTCAGCTGCCGGCGCGGGTGGGTTGATACAGTGATGGAAACAGCACCCCTGGAGCCCGTCGCCTCTCCAGGCGTCTCCACTCAGCCAAGCTGAGGTGCTTAAACATCACAGTCAGTAGTAACAACCATAATAAAGTCGAGCCTTCCTAGAAGAGTACACTTTTTTCTTGATTAGCACTCAGTGAAGCCAACCTAATGCTCAGAGCACCTTCGTATTGTCTCTGTTCCATCTCGCTGAGGACTTCTGTGACTGCAGGAATCACACCTGGTGCATCAGGGCCAGCACAGTCGAGAAACGTAGAAGGCATTTAAAATATTTACTGAAAGTCATCAAAATGTCATGTGCATGTACAGATCTGCCAGAATGAAACCCACTCGTCTCTATCACCAGTGTGCACTGAGAGAAAGTATTTACTGCATGAACGAGTGTTAAATAAACTTCTCAGCCTTCAGGGGGCGTCCAGGAGCGAGCAGTAGGTAGCATCGTGGGCAAGATCCTTTACCCGGACGCTGGGCAGGAGCGTGGGACATGGCGTGTTCTTCCCTAGAGGCCGCGTGACTGAGCTCCTCTTGTCGCCTGACAGCTATGTCTTCAGTCGCTCTTTCCTTTTGCCATGCCAGGATTGGAGAGGCCCTGCTGTGAGCCTGGGGCGGTGTGCTTTGCATCTCTCCGGGCTCCTCCAGGCCCAGGGCTCTCCACATGCCTCCCTCATGCACAGCTGGACCACTGCACATGGGCCCTGCTGGATGCTGCTCTAAATTCCCGCTAGAACTCGAGGGGAAGAGTCCTCTGGGAGGTGGGCTGGCTTTGCTCCCCTTCCTAATATCTGTGACCATGTCTGACCCGTCACGGGCTCCTGTGGATATTTATGTGAGCAAACAAACAAACTAAAGGAATGAATGAAGGGAATGTATCTATGGTTAGAGCATCTTTTTTTTGAAACAGGGTCCTGCTATGTAGTTCAGGCTGTCCTTAAACTCAGTGTGTACCCAAGACAGACCTCGAACTCACAGCAATCCTCCCAAGTGCTGGGATTACAGGCATGCACCACCACACCACCACGCCACCCTGCTGGTTAGAGCATCTTTTTAAAAAATAACATTGTATTGTGCATATTTAAAATATACAACATGATATTATGGAATACATAAAGATAGCAAAGCTTGCAAGGCAGATTAACATACCCCCTCTCCTAGTTACCCTTCTTCCCTTTTTGTTTTTGTTACAAAACAGAACTACTACTGTTTACCCTTTCAGGTGCTACAACTGACTGGTTCAGCCTGAATCCCATGTACGGCACAGTTTTATTCTCTGCTGTCCTCAGGCTGTACATTCGATCCCCAGACTCGTTCACACAGAGCACCCTTAGGCGTCTGTGTTCAGATGGAGGGTGACACCGACTGCTAGCCCCTGTCTGCCTCACTGACACAGTTCTCGATGCCTGGTGGGCGTGCGGAGACGACAGGAAATAGGAAGATGGCTCTGTTGCAAACGGGAGGGGACCAAGAGGTGGGGGAAGGGTGGGGGGGTGGAAAGAGAGTCAAGATGTGTTATGTATGTGTACCTGCACCCCACAAGGAGCGTGATCATTATGCACTACAAACATGTGTGAATAAAAAGTAGAAATTGAAAAAAAAATACAAGGAAAGCGCGATGCTTACAGAGATGTAGCACTAACAGTTAAGTCTGGTGGTATAAATTACCCCAAAGCCGACAGGGCTGGTAGTGAAATAAAAAGCCGAAAGGCTTGTAAAACAGAGCGCATGCCAGGGTCTGTCCCTTCCCCAAGGTGGTGCTGTGACGTAGAAGGGTCCAGGCCTGGGGCTGAAGGAAAACCCAAAGCTCCAGGGCCCAAATAAGGCAAAGGTGGAACAGTAACGTCTGGGGAGACGGTTTTCAGAATGTGTAACTGTGCCATTGCAAAGCAACAAGTGATTGAAAATATTGTTTAAAATATAATACCCGAGGCGTCACATGAAGATAGAGGCGAGAGTGTAACGCAGAACACCTGGCTGTCCCAGAGCCCGCCTGTCATTATCAGCGTCTCCCTGCCGCACGCGGGAGCCAGTCTTGTCCCACAGCTCTGTGATACGTCCGCTTTCAGCGGCGTCTGTCGATGGCCAGTGTGCAGCGTGAGGGTAAATTCAGCTTATTAACGCCCCTCACTCTGCCAGTGTTTTATGATGAACTCTTCTTAGTTCTTTTAGTCAGAGCCGTCATCTTTCATAATCTACTTGAGTTTCTGCTTTTGGGGAGTTATGTCATTTCTTGACGCCCGTGCTGTGGGATGGGGACATTGGTGCTGATCCTGCACGCACCTCCACCCTCCTGCTTCCGATCTCGTCTTTGCCGGCCGCTCTGTTGCCTTTCCCTAACGTGGAAGTGTGTTAGTATCTGCGTTCTGTCTTGCGGATCTTAAAGACGACTGATTTCAAGGGAGAAGTGAAAGGTCTCTTAGCCGGTTAATCCTAGAGCTGGGCTGACGCTCAGAGCCTCCGTCTCCCAGCCTGGGGGGCCTCCTGCGACCCGCTCTGGGCCCTTCCCGTGCTTATTTAACCCCCTTTCCGGGCTAGCACTGCACGGGCGCCAGGAGCCCAAGAAGAATGACGATTTTGTACCTCATGCTTCACAGTCCCCACAGACTGTAAACAGATTCTAGGTTTCAGTGCAACAGTGTATAAAGGAAGGTGTTATTATCTTTTATCCCACAGGTCAGAAATTAGTGAAACTGATTTCACTGTTTTAACTTTAATGTGTTGAAAGGGTAATGTTTCATTTGACTTACTGACACTCGCTTAAGAAAATAAGTCAGACTCTGTTGATGTGAGAAAGGAAATGGTCTATTTGAAGATGAAATATGAAAACAGAATTGGTTATAATTATTAATCGCATAGCATAGATCCTGTTGTTGTGGGCGAATCGACAGTCTTCATTTGTGCTCCTACGTTTGTTTGGTATTTTATATCAGTCTGCAGCTGGCATCTGTTCTGGAGATGCTTTGCATTGTGACTTACAAGCTTTCTGTTTCTCCCTCCTTCAGATTTTCATCACCGTGAACTGTCTAAGCACAGATTTCTCCTCCCAAAAAGGGGTGAAAGGGCTTCCTCTGATGATTCAGATCGATACCTACAGTTACAACAACCGCAGCAATAAACCCATTCACAGGGCATATTGTCAGATCAAGGTCTTCTGTGACAAAGTAAGTGACGATGACAGCGTGTCATAAAGACGTCTTTGTGATGAGATACCGCTCTTAATAACATTTCTCTGCACCTTCTTTTGTCCCTCGTCACTATAATCACTTCATCAATCACTGCAGGCATCTTTCGTTCTCAATTCCTGTAAGCTAGCTAGGGAGCATCCTTCCTTCTGTCCTCTTTTCTCATTACCCCTCTACTACTCATGAAGTGACCGATTGACATTGCCCTGTCCCCTGGTCAGCTCAGGCTGCTGCAGCAGAGCACCACAGACTGTGTGGCTGAGACAACAGGAATTTATTCCTCGCACTTCTGGTGGCAGGAAAGTCCCAGGTCAGGTGCTGACTGGCCCAGTTCCTGGAGAACATCCTCTTCCTGGCTTCCCAGGGGCCTCTTCTTACGGTGTCCCCCAGTGAAGGAGAGTGTGTCTCTCGTTATAAGGGTGCTGACGGCATCCTTGGGTCCCCTCCCACATGGCCTCACCTAAACTACAGGTCCCACCTCCAGATAGAATCAGAGCTTCAGCATGTGAATTTTGGGTAGAGACATAAACATTAGTCCATAACTGTACTGTGGTCTGATTCAGTTCAATAGTGGAAATAACAGGTCTTATAACAGATTGTACTGGACACCAGCACTCTCCCGCAACATGGCCATGTACCTTTTGTTATCGTGGAGGGTAAAGGAGGGAGGCCTTTTCCAGAACTTTTGGTCACAGAGTTGCAACTGTAAGCTCATCAGTACAGTGAATATTGGTTCTGATCTCCCTGAATCCCAGCACAACTCGAAGTTTAAAGCCCTCACGCAGGCCTCACAGATCCAGCTATGAATGGGCCGGGCGGCAATAACTTTGTGACCTGAGTGGTGTCGGGGACGCTTGTGGGGCCACCTGACGGACGAAGAGCAGGCAAACCTGCGGAATTTCCCGGGAAGCCCAGGAGGGAGCAGAAGTGGGCTTCCAAGGGTGGCCTGAGGCCTGGTGAGTGGATACTGAAGTGGATTTTGTTCTCAATGGAAAGTTAGAAACTGATGATCCGTTTTGAAAGGCAAAACCTGTCTCTGGGAGAACTGTTGAGCATAGAATCAAGCTGAGTTGAGGCAAAAAATGGAAAAGGAAAGAGAAAGTCAAAGTAAGAACTAAGATGGGAAGATACACAGAGTAGGAAGGTCTTAGAATATACAAGGCTATTGTTGTGTTGCTTTGAGAACAGACCAGCAGAGGGAGCCAGAGAGCAAGTGGAGGGACTGTTCCACCCTCTCAGCTCACTTAAAAATTAGACCAAAACCTAAGAAAATAGTCGAATCCCCAAAAAATGCTTCGGAAAAAAAGAGGTTAAGGTCAGTCCAACTTCCCTGTGGACAGTACGTATGACGCAAAGACAGGACCCAGAACAGGGGAGACTGTGGTCACATGTTTCAAAATGGCACAAATGAAATTAAGAAAAGGACAGAAATTGTGAAGATCACCATAACCCATAACTAGAAAAAGTCACACATGAGATGTTTAGAGAATAGAATGATTTAAAAAGAGACAGAGGAGAACTCAGCAAAGAATTTAGAAATAAAAGATTAAAATATTTCACAAGACTACACTACATGCAACACTAAGGTGAAGAAACATGACAGATAAGGTCTTAAGAAAATACAAGTCGGAAATAGTTCAGCTTTAAAAATTAGGAAAGGAGCTGGGCGTTTAGCTCAAGTGGTAGAATGCCTGCCTAGCAAGCGCGAGGCCCCGAGTGCCATCCCCAGCACCTCCCCCAAAAATCAGAAATGATGGCTACGTGAGAGAGGTAAAGAAGAGCTGCTCACACGTGATGGAAATCTTTGAGCCGAAGACCAAAACAGAGCCATGGAGCAAATGCTGAAAATGACAAATCCGGAAATCTTGAAATAGAAAGTGCACCTCTTGCAGTGATCTGTCACACAGTGATCGGTGGGAATTTACTCAGGACAACACTGTTACGGAGGAGTTATGCTATTGGGCTTTTGAAAACAGAAAAATGTTCTTTGGGCAACTGAATAAAATAATTAGTCACTAATAAGGAAACTTGTAGAAGGAAATTTTTCAACGATGACACTTTGTCAGAAGACAGTGATATTTAATCAAGTAAAGAAGTGTGATGAAGGAGTTTATATCCAGGCATAAAGAATATTTTACATCCAACCCAGTTAGAGCATCTGGAATAAAAGAAGGAAATTCAAACTGCTTCCGTGCTCTCCCATTTGTGCGCTTGTTAATTCAATGCTGTGCCTCATTTCAAAGTGATTTCTTTCTTTTCGAGTGTAAGTAAGACTGCAGGAACAACGACCAAGAAGACCAAATAAAACGAGCAACAACAGAACCTCTAAGAACCCGCCCGCCCGGGAAGGAACAGACTGGACGGTGACTCTAACGCACGGCAGGGAGAAGCCTGTTCTGGCGGCGGGCGGGAGCGTGCGGCCGCGACCACCCAGGACAGGTCGGGCGTCTGCGGACACGGAGCGGGACACGCTGCGGGCCGGCTCCGGACCGGCTCCGGACCGCGCACCCTGCAGCGGGGGCAGCGGCCTGCAGAACATCGCGAGGGAACTGACAGCTCAAAAGCGCAACAGAAACTCAAGTAACCTTTAAAAAAGAAACAGTTTACGTCTTTAGTGCATTAAGCGTTAAGAAAACGCTTTCGAGGCCCCGCAGTGGTGCACGCCTGGGATCCTGGGGAGGTGAGGCGGAAGGGTGAGGACTTGGAGCCCGCCCGGTGACATAGCAAGAGCCCATCTCAAAACACAACAGAACAAGAAACACCCTCAAATCGCCTGCAGCATAGAACCGTCAGGTGCACAAGTGGGAGGGCGGGCAAGTGGTTTGAATTCTCTTCCTTTATTCCAGATACTCCAAGGCAGACGGTGGAATTCCCTTCCTGGGGAATTACTCCGTGAATAAAATTAGGGGTAAGGAAAGAGAGAAGGAAGGGTGGAAGAGAGGAATTGGGCAGCCCCATCATGTTTCCAGTTGGAATTAAAAGAGGGAAAGAGAAGGCTTGAAGGATGCTCATATGACTTTTATTCTACAGTACTGATGCAATAAATACCAAAGAAAATAAGACAACTGTCCCCCCAAAAGAAAACTAGCAGACTGAATGGAGACTCCTGTTACATTGTAGTTCATTTATGCCCTAGAATAACAGGGGCTGTAAGAAGCTAAAAGGGCAAATAAAATGACCTTTTGTTTGAAAGTATCTTTGTTTTTGTTTCGTGGTGCTGGGGATTGAACCTAGTAGTCATGCGTGCTAGTCAAGCATTCTACCCCGAGCCACACCCCCAGCACCCTGGAAATTAATGTAATGAATTTTCATTCATAGTTATTTTTACCTCTAAAAGAGAGAGAATGAGAAAGAGGATCGTGTGGGTTTCCCCAAAGCATTGTTTCCTGAAGTCATGCTAAGAGGGTAGTCCACAGCAAGGAAAGAGAGCGTTGGAAGAACCACTTACATAGGCATGTTTGTAAACATGAGTAAAACCCGGAGAGAATCACATTAAAATATACTTTGCCAGTCAGAAATAGGGGGCGTTTCTAGTAGCGCCTATTTTAAATATCAATCCAATAAATACCAATTCTAAGTAGAAGAAAATGATTGGAGGCCACTGGGGAGACGATTGGCTTTTATTTCAAGTGAGTAGTGAGGTAGCTAGTTTCTAGTTGGTACCTACAGACCCTAATGCTAAGGGTTAGCTAGGGGGCCAGGAAACTCAGGAGGAGGAAATCCCGCGGACTGTGTGGGTGGGTTAACTGAATTGCTGACGAATTCTCCAATACAGTAGACACAGTCTTTAGCTTTAATTTGTCGTTTGAAGCTCTAATTTGCAAATTCAGGCAAAATTCACTGGTAGGGGATTAAAAAGCCAAATACAAGTTTTATTTTTGCACTTTTCAAAAGATGTAAATGTAAATGCTTAAATGGACTTGTCCTTGGAGACAAAAAGTAGTTATTCCACTCTTTAAAATTGTAAGTTTCCCACTCACAGTCTAGTGTCTTTAACAGATGGAATTCTGCAGTTTTTGGTGCTCCGGTTTGCTTTCTGTTTTATGCCCCTGTGAGCCTGTGAGCATCCTCTAACTTTATTGGCATCTGAAACTGCAGTTGAAGTGCATATGCTTATGCATTAAGAAACCCAGGACCCGTCGAGCCACAGAGATAAAGCCCGTGTGTAATACCTTCATCTCTGTGTCTGATGGCTTCTGTAACCTTCCATGAGTTTTGTATTTCTGCACACAGTAACTATGTCTTGCACAAAACTTTATATAAGAATTCCTAAAATAAAAATTTAAATGTTAGATAAAAGGCAAAGCTTGCCATCACCTTTCGTGTTGGCAAGTGTGATCACAATATATAGCAGGAACTCTTTTTTTTTTTTTTTTTGGAGACAGGGTCTCACTCTGCAGTTCAGGCTGGCCTTGAACTCGCCATGTAGCACAAGATGACCTTGAACTCATAGCAGTCCTCTTGCCTCAGCCTCCTGAGTGCTGGCATTGCAGGCGTGCACCACCACGCCCAGCCATAGCAGGAACTCTCCAGGTCTAGTTTTCAGATTTAGCACGCCATAGTGATGGGCATCAGCGTGGGGGAGATTACTGTCCAGTAATAGCTCTGGTCTTTGTAGTAATAATCCTCCTCTGAGAAAACTAGGCCTTTGGGAACTTTTATAAGAGTATAAGTAGTATTTTGTAGAAGCTTCAAGTCACAAATAACCGTAGGAAGGAAAAGAATTCTTGGGAGGTCTTGATCCAGGGAGGCTTTCTCCATCTGAACTGAGTGTATAGCAAGGCAAGCACTCTAATCACTGAGCTAAATCCCCAGCCCTGAACTGAGTGCACTAACACATCCCAGAGTCACTGTGAGGTCTAAAGCTTTGTTTTAGAAGCGAGAACTGTGGTTCTCCCAAATGCAGTATTCCTGGGCTTTCTGGGCAGGAAGTGCCTTCCACAGCAGCGGCACCCAGGCTGTGCTCAGTAGAGACCTCTCTGGGTTTCCTTTTAGTCACCTGCAAAATAATAAGCAAGTGGCTTTATTTCCTAAAAGTCTGCATGAGACATGTATAAATCTTGATTAATTCCAGACCTGTTCCTCATAGAAACAGTACAGTTGTTTGACTCTCCTGGAAGTGTGTCTATATAAATAGAAAATAAAGATCACACTTTTATTTATCGTAACTGCTATATTGTGCAGAGCTCCCAATGAATCCATGTGAACCTGAGCTCCCCTGGCATGAATGTTAGCTCCCTTGCATATTATCTAAACACAGACACTGCAGAATTATATCTCAGAGATTTCCAAAGCAGGTATTTCTATATTTCATCTCCATGTTGCTATGAATGTCATGATCTGTATCAATAACAACTCAAAACTTAAAGTGAAGCACTATACAATAATTACTTCCTTTGGCGATAGGTAAAACAATTACTTCCTTGGATAGTTTTTTGATATAAAAATGCGTATTTGCTGGGCATGGTGCACACACCTTGGAACCCCAGCACTCTGAGAGGATGAGGCAGGAGGATTGCAGGTTTGAGCCCAAGCTGGGCAACCTAGCAATTTACCAAGACAGTGTCTCGGAATAAAAAATAAAAAGGATGAGGATGTAGCTTAGTGTGAAGGCCCTTGGTTCAATCCCTAGTACTGCCAAAAACAAACAAAGCAAAAGAAAAACACAATCCCCCAAACCCCCAAAACAAGCATATTTAAATTATCTGGCTAACATATTTTAAGTATCCACTAGAAAACACAGGCACAGATAAGCAAGGTAAGCTTCAGCCGTTATCATAAATTCTTCAAGTCCTTTACGGTGGCTCTGCTGGCCACAGACCCCACTGTGTCCTGGCCCTGCCTGGCTGAAGTTGGAAATCTGCCTTTTTAAAGGGGCCAATTTGATCACCAAAGAATACACCTCACTGTTTTAAGTCACACTCCACGTGTGCATTTTCTGTGAACCGCCTGTGTCATGACCCTTGTCCTTTTCCCATTAGTATGTTAGTTAAAAATTTGCCACTTTATGTGATATTTTATTGCAAGTATTTTCACCAATCTCTTTTTTCATTTTAGTTTGGGTTTCTGTCATTGTTTTGTTCTGGTTTTTTGCACACACAGGATTAATTAATGACATTGTGAGATGCCCCTTTTGCATGCGATGGTTTGAGGGCAGTTTGAGAAGGCGTGAGGGGAGCCAGCCAATCGGCTTCCCCATTCCTTAAATCTGCCACCGCCGGGGCAGGAGCAGAGTGGGGACGAGGCTCAGGGAAAGAGCTGGTGGCATCCGAGTGGCTGCCGCCTGCGCAGATGAGCTCCCCCTCAGCCAGCACGGAGGGGTGCAAGGAATGCATGCTCCAGCCTCTGCTCCTGGGGCGCAAAAAAGGAGAGTGAGCTGGCAGTGACTAAGGAGAAGGGGTAAGCAGGGACTTGCCGGAGCCATGAAGGAAAGAGGTATAAGGTGTCCGTCAGCCAGGTGAGTAGGGTGAGATTTGCCACTTTGGCAAGAAGAGCTAATGAAAAAGTCAGTCAAAGGGGCCGAGGAGTTAGCTCAGTGGTTAGAGTGCTTGCCTCACAAGCACAAGGCCGAGTTCGATCCCCAGCACCAAAAAAAAAGCCCATCAGAGGATGAATGTCAAAGGATAAATTACGAAGAACAGAGGTACAAAAAAGAAGCAAACAGATGAAACGTTTTGCTGTTTGGTTGAATAAGCCCCATTTCTAGGAACGTATGAAAATGCTGGTGCCGAAACCAAGAACACAGCGTGTCTGTGCAGTATCCCGCCTGTCTCTGCCTGGGCACCCGGCGGGGGAGGAGTGAGTGCCCTCCCTTGTTTCTCCCACTGCGGTTCTTCTTTAACGTTCATAAAAATGAGCAACGGAAACATTTTATAGGGCAGTCACGTGCAGTTTTAAAGTCCTCTCCCTGCCTGCGAGTGAATTTAATGGCCAGCGCTTCATCTTCGGACCTTTTATGATAATCACTAAAGTTACGTAATGGGCCCACGGGTAGGGATCTGGACCTGAGCTTCTATATGGGTTCAAAACTGAAGTTCTTTAAATAGGCAAAATAACAAAAAAAGGAAGAAATTCAAACGACGTGAAATCACTCCCAGGTCAGAAGGGCAGCGCAGGCTCCTGACTGCTCTCGGCTTTCAGAATGAAGGCTGAACTCTCAGAGGAGGGTCAAGCTGGGGTTTCACGCCCCGAGATTTGTGTGTGTGATAGCATTCCTGCATGTTCTGATATCATGCCCGCCTCGGTCTTTTCTCTATCAGGGCGCAGAAAGAAAAATCCGAGATGAAGAGAGGAAGCAGAACAGGAAGAAAGGGAAAGGCCAGGCCGCCCAGACCCCATGCAACAACTGTGAGTTTCCCCAAGGCTGACTGCTAACAAGGAGCCCCGAGGAGGCTGGGGTCCCTGGGGGAGAAGAGGGACAGCATAGGGGTACAGGCACGCAGAAGAGACAATCACATGGGCTCGGGGAGGTTGGGGTAGGCGGGACTTTGCAACCTGGACCGACGGACGGGGTGTGCAGACAGACCAGGTGTGCCGGCCGAGCAGCAAGCCCAGCGCTCCTCCTCATCCTGGGAGCAGGGGACAGCTGTGTAGGGAAATCCCGAGCTTGCTCTGAGACAGGGTGACAGCCGCGAGTTCTCAGCCATGCATAACCCTGTCGTTTATGGGTTTTATGGTCCCGTCCAGCCTCTGACGGGAAGTTGGCCGCCATACCTTTACAGAAGAAAAGCGACATCACCTACTTCAAGACCATGCCTGACCTGCACTCGCAGCCTGTGCTCTTCATACCTGACGTTCACTTTGCAAACCTGCAGAGGACCGGACAGGTACAGCCTCCCTGTGACTCCCAGGCTGGACTCCGGGGGGCAGAGCCTGGGGGCAGAGCCACTGGCCCTGGTTAGAGGAAAGGGCAGTGTCCATTCCCTTTCCTAGGAGGGAGTGTCAGGAACATAGCCACACACTGACAGTTAAAGAGGAGGACATAAGAAGGCCAGTTAGCTGTGAGAGTCCGGGTTTCCTTGGTTCGTCTCTCAGGATGCACGAGAGCGCCACTTAACGGTGGGAAATGCAACTGTACTTGAAGTTGCATAAAGGGAAAAATTCTTCGATTGAATCAGGTCCCATCAGCAGTTTTCCCCTTAGAAAATTAACAGTTCCCATTGAATGGTTAAATCACTTCTTGTCTAAAGACAAATGAAGTTGTAGACAGTCTCTTTCTTTAGAAAACAAAACAAACCATCCATCTCCTACCTTCTACGTATATCTGCATGTGAAATGAAAGATCTGATATTAATGAACTAAAATAAACTTCAGTAATTGACCCATTATGGTAGCTCAGGTTGGTAGCTACCATATATAATATTTTGTAGCACCTAAAATTTTAGTTATGAAAATCAACGATAGTGGCGAGGATGGGAAGTGGAGACAGCCAGTCAGGATGGCGGGCAAGCAAGAGAAGCTGCTCGCATGCTTGGGTCACCGTCAGTTGGCAGAGATCTGTCGCCTCGCCAAGGACTCAGCCTGGGTAGATGTGTGACAGACGCTGCATTGGTAGGAATCAGCCAAACACGAGCCACCAGCGACAGGCCAGCTGCATGAGCAGCAGTGCAGGCCAAGCCCCTGCAGGTCGTTCTGTGTGCATCTACAGGAGAGCCCCGTGTCAGTACGTCACAGTGCTGAGGCTCTGGACTCCGTGCCGAGCCTTCGGGGGTGGGAAAAACACGACTTAGCCTCCATTGTCCTCTTTTTAAGAAGAAACAAAGCATACGGTACAACCATAGCCATTAAAGAGGACCAGAGGGAGCGGAGCGTTCCCAGAGAAATCTGGCTGCTGGCTAGAGGGACCCATCACTGAGCTGCAGGTAGCCAGGTCTCTCGCGCAGCTGGGCCTGGGCTCGGCGGCGGCCTGCCAGGAGCTGTCCAGAGCCGTCAGGAACATCTGTGAGGAGGGGCACTCGGGTCCAGTGGGCCAGGGGGAGTGACCAAGGGACCAGGATCGGAGCCCCCATGACTTTAAAAAATAATTGGGTCAAGAGAATGCACCTATTTGGATTTCCCATGGTTCCCTCCAGTAATAAGGATGCTTCATAATTTCTTTAATCTGTTGGTCAGCAATCCCTCCCAGAATCAGACGAACTTCCCCAGCCCAGAGACGGAGGGTTCCTAATGCCAGGGCAGCCCAGCGCCTTTTGGGGAGACCACAGAGGGCTGGGTTGCTGCTATCCTGCCATGGGACATCTGTCTACCCCCTCCCAGTATCACAGGGACTGGCGTCCGGTGGCCTCCAGACCGGGTGGCACAGGTTCCTCACAGTCCCAGCTCCAAGAGCTGCCCTGCCTGCCACAACCTTTCTGAACGATGAATTTAGCTCTCGCCAGCATATTCTCTTAATGTCAAAAGCAAGAATTGGCTTGAGGCTATAATAATCCGATCATACTGACTTTACCTAGATATAAGCAGATATCTAATTTTATTTCATTAAAATCTAAGAATTAGCCCCAAGGAGAACATGAAGAGGTTAAAATTCATATTTCCTTAGAAACACACATAGACGCATGCGCGCACACGGCATCGTTACACAGCTTTGTCTTTTGTCTTCTGAAGACAGTTTCTGCTTTAGAAAAGTGTGTGCACTGCGTGGTGTGTTTCCATATCCCGTGTCTGAACCCGCATCGTTTTGTTCCACAGGTGTACTACAACGCAGATGATGAACGAGAAGGGTAAGACACTCAGTCGTTTCGCCCGAGTGCCCACGGTCACTCACGCAGTGGACGTGGCTCTTCCTGCTCCAGTGATGGTGGCAGGAAGTGTGCAGTTGAGGAAGTCCCCTCGGCACAGGACCCAGCAGGGAACGGGCTCCCTGAGCAGGAGCCGAGGCAGTGCTGCTCCCCGTGCAAGCCTGTCCTTCCCCTCTTTCTCCTTCCTATGCTATGCCCTGGAGAGCTGGTTGTTTTTTAAGTGACCCATTTCTTCCATTCTCCAGTTACCTAGTTACTGAAATTCTGGTGCTAGCCCTTGCTGTCCATTGTTTGGCCCCAGCCCAAGATTGAGTTGAGCTTGAGGCAAAGCCAAAGGAGACAGCTCGCCCTGCTTCCTGTACCACCTGGGACACACACATCCGTCTCATGCCCGTGCTTCAGGCTGGTTTGCATGGGGACTGGGCAGGCTGAGACCCTGCTCGTGGCCCTCTGGGACTTCAGTGAAGGGGCTGTCCCTGCAGGCCCCCAGTGTCTTCCACGCAAGACTCTGCAACGGTGAGGGGGATGTTCATCTCTGCATAGGACATGTGCCCACCTGACTGTGGTCCTCAGGTCTTTAGGGGCAGCCACATTCTCAGAGTGCTTTCTGTCTTAAACTCATTTAGAAATTCACCAGTTCTGAGCCACAAAAGAACCTTCAAGCTCACTGAGCTGCCCCCTCTTCTAGGCGATGGTAACACTCGTGCCAACACCCATGCCGTGTTCCCGGGAGGGGCCGTCCAGCTTCTGCCTGGATATTGCTGGCAGTGGAGCGCTGCTTGAACTAGAAAGTTACGCTGTCTGTGCGGCTGACATCTGCCTGCTTTGACTTCCGTCCATCACCTCTGGGCCTGCTCTCTCCTGCAGCGTTCACATGTCCCTTTCCTCCCTGCAACTGTTAAAATACAGTTTTACCTCTCAGCATCTTAACTTCCCTCGAGGGGATGCCACATGGGTCCATAATTTTTTCTTATGACCGGGGTGCTTATTTTTCTCCTGTTTCAATATTTTCACTTTCAGTATTTATCTTACAGTCTTCATTTGCATTTGATGTGTGGAGTGAAAGCTGCAGGTCGTTTTCCCCCAAACCACAGTCAAACCTGGGTCTCCCTCTTCCTGTGCGATGGGTGTGCACAAGATGTCTCACAGTTGGCAGAGTCCACGGAGAGGTCTCGTGCAGTCAGTCCTGGAACCAGGTCGGCGACTGAGAGTCAGAGCACAAATCGGGCCCCGTCTGCCTTGGAATAGCCTGCTAGCCATGAATGGTTTGCATTCTTTTCAATAGTTGAAAAAATTCAGAAGACTAATACTGCGCGGCTTGTGAAAATTTTCTGAAATCCAGCATCCATGAAGTTTGCTGGCACACAGCCGTGTTCACTCCTCGATGCATTGTCTGTGATTGCTTTGGAGCTGTTCCAGCAGAGTCGAGTAGTAAGAACAGGCCGTTTAGGTAAAGCTGGCAACTTGCAGTTTGAAAGGAAGGAAATCTCCGGTGAGTCCAGTGATCCCGCGGCCGGTGAGGCAGGGTTAAGTCCAGGACCTCGCCTCAAACTTCAGACTTTTAAATACCCATTAGGCTGTTTCTTTTATCTTGACATGTAAATAACGTCTTTCTGCTGGCTGGAATGAGCACTGTCAGTTGTGACCTGTTATTCACACACTGTAGGGCAGCAGAGTGGCATGGAGAGCCCTGAGCCAAGTTCCACTCTCGGCTGCCATTGGCCACTGTGAAGTCTCAGGCGGGCTCCTTGATCTCAGGGCTTCAGTCTCCCCGAGTTTCAGTTGAGGGCCCTACACAAAGCCCTCTCCAAGACTCCACTTAGCGTTGATGTTCTGTTTAGTAGCATGAGTGAGAAAGACTCGTGACGACACTCGGTATCAGAAGCAGAAGTGCCTGGGCTTGATGTACAGACCTCAGCTGTAAACCTGCCTCGTCTCAAAGTGTCTTCTTTGCGGTCTGGCTGTGTAGAAGCTGCTGCCCTGCTTGTGACCCCGTGGCCTGGGTCTCCTGGGAGAATCTCCCCGTGTCATTGCGCAAGCCTGAGGCCCGAGGCCCGAGGCCCGAGTCTCTTGCACACCTTCTAGTTAGCATTCATTGAGCAATGTAGGCAGCACTGGCAGCTCCGTGTTAATACACAGAAGGTGCTTGGTCGTTGGTGCATGTAAAAGTCAGTCAGCACTCATCGGAGACCTCGGCTTGGCGCTGCACTGGGGACTTCAGATGATTCTCTATCACATTCTCTCAAATTTGCCAGTGTCTCTGGCTGATAACAAGTAAACCAAGGTCTCCACATTTCAGGAAACGAGTTCAGAGCCATGCAGCTGGCAGTTGATGAAGGCAGGGACTGGACCAGCGCTGAGCCACACTTCCCAGCGCCCCATGGCCACCCTGACCCTCCTATTCCTGATCCCTGGCTGTGATGGAGGCATCGAGAGACAGGTCCTCGTACAGAGAGCTCTCAGCCTGCTGGAGGGCCCTGGGAGCGTGGGCCAGGGTGCAACAAGCCCGGACGAGTGTGCCTGGTGGGAGGATAGGAGCCAAGGCCACCATGGGCACCCGAGAAGCCTTGCCAAGGCTCAGTCTTCATGGGCACCGCCCAGCCTTCATGAGACCCGCACAGGCCGAGTCCTTCATCCCTCCCCGCTCATCCAGGGCTTTCGTGTGGCTTCTTAGCCTGCTGTCCCGTGCAGCTGAAGAACTCGTCAAACCCCCAGCAGGGATCTTCTCTGCGCCTCCTTGTTCTCTACAAGGCTGACCATAAGCGCTGGGTCACACTGCAGCCCTAAGCCCCAGCTTCTATGTCTCCACCACCAGGAGACTGCACAGCCAGGCAAACTTCTTTGCCCTCAGGCATGTGCCTTTGCTGGGATTCCATCGTCCTCTCCGCCCAGTCGGAGCAGCAAATGATTTGGGGCAAAAGTGGTCCCCAGCGCCCTCTGCTCGCACCTCTGAGCATCGCTGGATGCCCAGCCCTCAGGCTCCGGCTCTCCACTGCTTTCCGGAAGCTCTTCAAAATATGTTAGATGGATCTTCAAGTTGTTCTTGGTTGGACTGCTTGGCCACACCTGTCGCCTTTTGGTCAGAAGCAGAAATAGCTGAACTACCTTTTAAAATTCTCCCTCTGGGCCTACTGACCTAATCACTTATTACTTGGCATTTTAAGCTCCTAGCTACAATAATTGTTAATAAATCTAGTCTGTCTGCCTTCTTTTCCCTTCTTCCTTTCACTGATTTGTCAGGTGACTTCTTAAACACCCCAAGCCAGTGTTGATTAAGGTCATTCTGGGCTGACTTCCCCAAAGAGTAATTTGTAGAAAATAAATTAGTCGAGATTCTACTCCATAATATGAAGGACTGTGTGATGAGTAGATGGGACAGTCTTCTCTTTTCTGCAGTTAACACGGGGCAGGGACCTCCATTTATTTAAGGCACTCGTGGTAATTAGCTTACACAGGCCATAAGCAGAGATGCGAGAGAAACAACTCTGTCTCCAGGGCATCTGTGAGCCCTTTCTGCACTTTGGGGGGTGTCTCCTCCCCCAAATGCCTGGTGGCTGTGTGACCAGAGACTGTACTTCCCAGTGTCATTCTGATGAAACTTAGCCCTCCTGTGTCCTACCCTGGTGTATTAGTTACTTTTCCAGAGTCAGTGGTTGTAAGAGAGCGAATTTAGTACAGGACATTTATAAGTTACAGTATTCACCCACAAGCCAAATGCAGGAAGTGCCAAATGTCCACCTAGGCACTGGAGACCAGAAAGATCCAATCAAGGGCCAGGAGCCCACAGCACTGTCCTGTGTACGTCCATGTCTGCAGATGATGGCTGAAGAAATTTTTTACTGGAACCAGGATATGATGCTCACAGCAGAGATGAAGAACAGAGCTTCCCCAAAGCAACAGCAGCCATCCTCAATAACAGCAGGGCCCCGAGCTCCTTCCTCAACGAGAACAGCCGAATTCCTTTCAGGAGAACCAGCCACAGCAGAGCTTCTGGGAAACAGCCCGCCAATGATCTGCTCTCGTTCTCCTTTATGTTGCGTCAGCAACAATCCTCAGGTGGATCCTCTATGCCCAGAACCCACCAACTCAGTCCAGCTGGGCGTTCTGGCTCAAGTTGACAATAAGTCTACCACACTTGGGGACTCGCTTTCCCTGAAGTCAGTCCCTCAGCCAGTGGCCGAGCGTGCTTCTCCTGGCTCATTCTGCATGTTGATCACCTCATGGTGCCAGCGGGATGGAGTCTGATGCCAGGGAAAGCAGCTTGTCCTGGTTCTCCAGTCCTTTTGTGCTGTAATGAAGCTTAATTTGCCCAGACACCGGGAGACCTAAGATGTTGGGCTTTTTCATCTCACAAATAGCCCCGTCCTGGCTGCCCTTCTTTTCTCTGCTTGCATTGAAAATAAATGAAACCACTAAATTCAGAACACATAAAACAGACTGACTCCTGCTGGCTTTATAGATTTGAAAGCATGGAAAAGCATATCCAAACTCCCACGAGCAATGTGGTTGGTCCAAGATGTTGTTTCAATGGCAAGTTCTGTCATCCTCAGAATGGGGTGCTATCAAAAGTCAACAGGACTGGAAAAAATATAAATAAATCTTGCTTAGTGAAGAAAGAGAATCACCAGTGTAGGAAAGCTCACACAGCGTGAGAGAGTGTCTGGTGACATTCAGGCTCTTTACCCGTCATTAACCTCATGGCCACTGACTGCTCTACAAATGCGTTTTCTAATCTGCTAGTCAGGAGGTCAAGGTCACTACTTCCACGATGTGGCGGAGTCACCTGACCTGCTGTTACCGAAGCGTCTCCAGGGGAGGGGAGGGCCGGTGCCCTTGAACTCATTGCCCTCTGCAGCCGGGACCTCAGTTTTAGGCTTTTCCTCTGAATGTTTTCGTTGTGTGACATACTGGGGAAGAAAGTAAGAGAAAGCCGACTCTTAGTGTTGTTTTTCGTAGTCTGCGTCCTCTTCATCTCAGACTTACCAAGTAACTCTAGTTCAGGGTGCGTCCCTCAAAGGTGGGGTCACTGCACAACCTAGTTCTCTTCTCGGCTGCTTCACCTGCAGAAGACCTTCATTGTGTTGAGTCCTGGGTCCTCGCTGCCACAGGACAAAGTCAGATCCTCGCCCTGGCTCGCTCACTGCGCCTGTGTGACTTCAGTGACCCGGGAAATGAGATGTGCTACTCTGAGGTCTATTAAGGAGTTTTGTTGGTTGGGTCATCCTTTGGGTAAGCTAGAATATGAGAAGATAAATTACAGCACCATTGCTTTAATAATTTAAACCACTAGAATGAATAGAAATATGCTGTGGACCCCCTCAGTTGTGCACCGTGTGTTTTCTTCCTCTGAACCCCACCATTAGCTTTGCTTGAGAAGTGATAAATAACTTCTTAGTGACGATGATGCCAACAGGGAGTCTCAGGGTTTCACATTACCTGGAAGCTGGGAATGACTGAATATCCCCATCCATGCAGGGAACTTTGCCAGTGTAAGTCCTCAGACTGGACCAGAGTGGTCGTTTGGGCTGTGTGCTCTCTGACTTTAGGTGGGAATTCTGACCTGTTTCAAGCTGCCCACTTCATGGAGTCTTCTCCACATAGCTCCTCCTCAGATCTCTCCAACTTGTCCTCACTCTCCCCGTCTTCATCCAGTACCTCAGGGTGCTCACAGTACCCCAGGGCATCTTGGGAGTGCTGTACGTGCATGTGGTCACTTAGTGCTCGTGATAGCCCCTTTTCAATTTTACTTAATTAATTTTTAAATTTTGATTTTGATTTGACATGTAATACTTGCATTTACTTCTAGAATACAATAGGATAGCTTGATATATATATATATATATATATATATATATATATATAATGTGGAATTATCAAGTCGGCATAGTTAATATTTCCGTCTCCTCAAATGTTGTTTCTATGTCAACAACCTCCCTAAGGGGAAGGAGATTGGGGCCCAGGGAAGTTGAGAAACTTGTCTGAGTTCCCACAGCAGTAACTCGTGAAGCAGGGATTTAAGCCCAGGTAGTGTGGCCCAGAGCTCCCGCCTTCACAGTTCTGCTGAACTTCCAGTCTGGTCTCGCTGCCTGGGCTTAGGGATCCCCAGAGATGGACAATTCGTAAACGCCTGCATGCCCTTCGCTGAGACTGAACAGTAAGAGGCCACGTGGGACGTGCCATCTTCTTCTGACTGCTGGCTTCTTAGTCCTTCCCTTCCTCAGAGCGCCCGGCGTGGACGGGAACTCCAGGAGGAAATGCAGAGCCATCGGAACTGGCCTGGTTGGCGGTCACTCTGGGCCGCAGTGCATGGGGGCCCAGGCCACCAGCTGTGTCCCTGCCGTGTCCCAAGGGGCAGGCCAGCTGGGCCTCTGCTGCAGGCCAGGGCTGCGGAGACCCCAGGGCACGCTCCTGTCGCCCTGCCCTGGCCTGAGCAGCAAGGGGTTGGGCTCCGGCTGGGCTCCAGCCACCTCACCGCGGTGACCCAGCGCAGGACTCGGGTCAGCACCTAATGGGGCAGTGTGCATTCTGCCACCGACAGGGACGCCTTGGGACCTGCGAGGGGAAGGAGGGGGCGAGCAGGGCCAGGAGTGGAAGAGGACGGGGCCGCGCGTACACCTTGTCTGCTTTGCTGAAAAGCCTTGCTGTCTCTTCCAGCAGCAGTGTCCTCGTTAAACGGATGTTCAGGCCCATGGAAGAGGACTTTGGCCCGGCGTCTGCTAAGCAGTTGAAAGAAGAAGGCATAAAACGAGGTACTTCTCGGGTTGGGTGTGCCTGGCATGGCGTGCAGGGTGGGGTGGGGGTGCGGTTCGCTAAGAAGAGCTGCGGCAGCCCTCACCACACAGTTCATACGACACAGGAAGCTCACAGTCCTCTGCCCTCACCCCTGAGTGGGGTTTGTTCTCCTTTCTCTGCCCTGGGAGGACTGTAATGTGCATGCTGAGAAACTTGCCGTGTACACAACACGACGTCTCCGACAGCCGGGCAGCGAGCGCCTGTCACTCAGCCTAGTGACCAATCTGCGGGGACAGGCGAACCTCTGCTGTCTGAGACATCACCACTTCCTCCTTAACTGGGTGTTATTCCCCCACCACAAAGGCTCGGAACCACAGCACGAGGATGTCTGTGTCTTAGCCCGCCCCTCTGTTCTGGGCGCACTGGCCCTTAGTGGCCATTTCCCCTCTCCCCTGCCACAGCCAGCTGGGACGGCTTCTCCTGTGCTGGGCCTTTGGGGACTCAGCTTACCAGGTTACAGTTAACAAGGAACGCAGGCTGATGTTTCCTCCTTGTTGTAATGAGATTTGCCTCCTGGTCAAGGGCACCTGCTTGTAGCCTGCCTTGGCCCCGGAGTTGCACAGGCTCAGGCAGGTTCTTCTCCCCCAGCTCTTTAGAGTCCTCATCTGTAAAATAGGGGTAACAGGGGCGCTGCCTCAGAGTGCGGCTGTGAGGCCCACGGAGTCAGTACAGAGAGACCCAGTGCAGAGTCTCGCTGTTCAGCCCTGGCTTTCCTCTTAGGCTTGTGCCCAGGCGAGTTCTATCACCGTACTTGTGCCCAAGTTGCGAGTGCTTCAGAATGGAAGCATGTCAGCGAATCCGTGGTAGGCCAGCATCACTCAGTCCTGGAGAGGTTTTCTGATCTCACACCGTTGAACATCTTAATTCCATCTCGGAGTGCCTTCTCTAGCCTGCACTTTAGAGCCAGGGCAGAGTCGTGTGGAAATCAGGAATCACACAGGCAGTACAGCTGCAGCTGGCCTCCGTATTCATGCCCAAAGAGATTGGGAACCGGCTGCAAAAGTCGCCCCTGGAAATTATATTGGGCTGTAATTAAAGTAAGTCAGCTCTGAATCACAGTGACACAGGAGGGCACGCACCCGCCAGCAGTACGGGAATGACCTCTCTGAGCCCTTGCTTGGAGCGCCCACTCTGTGTGGGTCCTCGACAGACTCAGAGTCGGGTCAGCGACAGTGCTTGCTCTTTATCTGTTGACATTCCCCGAGAGAGACGATGACCACACATCGCTGCAGGTGCTTCCCCGGCCGGGCCGACTCTGCTGCGTGGCGGGTGTGTGGGTGCGGGTTGGGGTGGGTCAGGGTTAGGCTCCCACTACCTGATGGGTGCTGGCTGCACGGGCTCTGCCACGGGCAGCCCAGCGTGCACACCTGAGTGTGGCCGTCACGAGCCTGTGGGAGGGTGGAGGGGCTGTGCGCCTGGGACCCCCTTCCACAGCGGATCACCCCTGGTGCTTTGCAGCCAGGCCGGAAGCAGGGGCAGCGAGCTGGGCGTGGGCTTCCTTCCAGCGGTGCTGGACCCGGGAGCTTGGGGAAGACCAATAGGACTTCGTCTGTAATGAGCGCCAGTGGCGTTGTTCTTCTTTGACTTTAATCTTTCTTTCTTTCTAGAGATATAGCAAGAAGTTGCAAGATTTTCATGTGTAATAACCATCAACGTTTGTTTTTCCTTTGACTTTAATTTTCCTCATCTAGATGTAATTGGGGTTCTATGTTCTGCTGATTTTTCCATGTACTGCTAACATTGAGCCCTCTTATAATAACCATTAGATCACGAGATTATTCTAGCTAAAATAAAGGCTATAAAATATTCATTCCAAAGGACTAAATTTGGAAATCTTTGGAGACATACTCATTTTATTTATTTAATAGATATTTTTATATCTGATAAAGAGAATAAAACCTGTGCAGTACTTAAACCTCCCTCCCTCCCTCGCTTCCTTGTGTTTTCCTCCATCACGCCCTATCTCAGCAGTAGCCAGCCGTGGAGAGGCGACTCGGGAGCCCCCCTGTGTACCGTGTGCTGTGTAAAGCAACCCTCAGTGCCATCCTTGGGGAAGGAGGAGGAGGGCGGGAGTTTCTGGCCCTGCCTTTGCTCTGTGGTGGATGGCGGGTCCCACTCAGTTTGTATCTGGCTATAGCACGCTCCAGGCTCTGTGGGGCTTTTTGACCTGGGTGTTTTCTTCTCGCGTGGCCAGGTACATGGGCTTCAGCCTAGACCCTCTTTCTTCCCTCTAAAGAATCAGAAGTCCCGTCGCTGGGAGGGGCAGACCGGAAGTGGGATCAGCCCCCAGGGATGCAGGGTGGCACTGCCAGCCGCTGGAAGGATGGCCGCCGTCGGGCAGGAGCACGTATGGACCTGGGGGGCGTCTGAGCCTCTTGGAGCTCTGTGCACTCATCTCCAAGCATACCTGGCCTCTGCCATCTCCCATCCGGTGCATCCTCAGGCCCAAAGCGCCACTTCACAGAGACTGACTAGAGACGCCGAGTTCCACTTCACTGGGGGCATCCGGACCACAGCTGCTTTCCAGCAGCTCCCACTGGCTGAGGACCGGGAGCCTGCAGAGGGCCAGGCCTGCACTAAGGGGCCACAGGGACCTTGTCCCTTGGTGTCTCACAGCGCCCCCATGTGGTACAGCCTAGTGTCCAGCTTCCCAGGGGAGACGGGGCTTGGAGGGGCCCTGAGCGAGGCCACGCAGGGGTGCTCTGGGCTGCCCCTCACCGGCTTCCTCCTCATGCCTGGGCTCTGCTCTCCCTCCTTCCCACCTTGCCGGTGTCGGTGCTCCTACAATCTCCACAGCTCAGCTCTCTGCTGCTGCAAGGTCTGGTTCTCAGCATCGCCCCGTCTTCGCCTGTGGAGGCTGGGTCGCAGGCACACTCTGCGTCACCCGAGGCCTGCTCACCGGCACTGACTCCCCTCCGCTTGGAGCCGCATCCCAGCACACGCATAGGGTGCAGGGTGACGTGAGTGAGCAAATAAGCAGGTCAGTGAAAGGTCACAGGAAAGAGAGTGTCAGGAGGCCGCGTGCCCACCTTGGAGACCTGCCTGTGAAGCCGTCAGAGCATCTTACTGCCCCGGCTGCCCCTGTTTATCTCAGCAGGTCCCTGCCTCAGTCTCCAGCCACAGGCCGGGGTCATGGCGCCATCTCGATGTCACGTGGTTCTCCCCTTGTCTTTCAGTGCTGCTGTACGTGAGGAAGGAGACAGACGACGTGTTTGACGCGTTGATGCTGAAGTCCCCCACGGTGAAGGGGCTGATGGACGCGGTGAGCCTTGAGCCCCTCCCCTCCCCCACCTGCTGCTCGCGTCCCCATTTAGGACTTCCCGTCACCGAGGTGGCTCTGGAGCCAGCTGCTGGAAGGAAGGAGGAGCTGGGATCCATGGAGACGCGGCTGTCTGCGGATCGAGGCTTGTTGGCATTTTAGGAAGGGACTCGGGAAAACTGCCGGTTCCATCAGGGTGGGGCTGAGCCCAGGGAGACGCTGTGCAGGAAGGTTGGACTGTGAGTTTCCTCTTGTCTCTCTGCGTGCAGCCAAATTAGATATATTTGACTTCCAAATATGCACATGACAAAAACAGTGTCTTTTTAGTGTAACCTAAAATAAAAGTAGGATCTCTTGGTTCAGGAAAATACATAGTGCAGAATTATAGTGATTTGAGGGATGATTCTTCCCCCTCCTGGGCCTGGTCTAGTCCAGTTTTACCCAGCCTAGCTCAGGAGGTTATTTTATATTTTATTCACATGCTGTCCACACGAACACGACAGTGCTTGGAGCACGAGTTCTATCCCTGCCTTCCCCTGTACACCTGTGTGGTAGACGCTTGTGGCTTCTGGTGGTGACGCGGCCCTGGGATGGCTGGGAAACCTACCACCCAGAGCAGGATGTCGGGTTATGGGGCCGTGTGTCAGAGACACGAGAGTGTGCCTCTGAGTGGAATTGTGCATTGCAGGCTTTCGTGGCTGATTTCTGTCTTTTTGCGTACTTATTATTTTTTACATTTATCTCTGTTGCATTATTAACCAGGACTTTATTCTTCCCCAGGGCTGAGTAATATTCTCTTGTATGAATATTTTGTTTTTCACTTCATTAGTTGATGGACACTGGATTTTTTCCACTTTTTGGCTGTTGTGAATTATGCTGCTATGTGCAGCAGTCATGGATAAATTTTGCATGGACACCCATTTCCAATTCTTTTTAAAAATTTTTTCATGATACTGGAGATTAAACTCAGGGCTTTCACACTGAGCTGTATCCCCAGCATTAAAAAAAAATTTTTTTTAAATTTCGAGACAGGATCTCACTAAGTTATTAAGTTGCCTAGGTTGGGCTCCTTCTGCCTCACCCTCCAAAGTGCTGGGATTATAGGCAAGCACCACCATGCCTGGTACATTTCCAATTCTTTGTTGTATGTCTTGAGTGGAATTGCTGAGCTAGACACAAAAAGCCAAATCTTGTATGATTCAGTTTCTATGTCCAGAATAGACACATCCATAGAAGTTGGGGGCTGGAGCAGGATGGGGAGGGACTACTTATCAGCTTCCTGTGGGAGTGCTGGATGTGTTTTGGGATTACAAAGAGGTGGTGGTAAAATGGAATTGTGAATGTACTGAAATCCTGCTGGGTTATACCCTTCAGTGTGGTTACACTGATGAGCCGTGTGATTTACATGTGTTTGTATATTCGTGTTTGTTAGAATTTTCTGAACTATGGCAGGGGGCTGTTTCCAGCTGCGTTCGCCCTGCCTGCATGCTGGTGTTGCTGGCTGGCGGAGGGTGGCTCTCCCCAGACACTCGGGAGTTCCTGCTTCTCCAGCGCTTTCCGTCGCAGTGCTAATTGTTGCTGCTGCATCGGCCCCACATAAATGAAAAACAAAAACGGAAGTGAATGCAATAAAAAATGAGATCTGAACCTCTTCAGATGAATCAAGATTTTTTAAATGACCCTGGAGTTCCCAGTGGATAGACTAATGAGATAGAAAACCCCATAAAATCTTCAGAGCTCTCTGGGCAACCTTCAACAGTCACACCCCCGTGTGGCTTTCAGTACCAGGGTGCCGAACCGTCCAGTCCTCAGCCCTGGAGGTGCTGGCCACGCTGTGTGGGGTGGCCGGGGTAGGGGCGGGGTTGGAGACCAGGGATCGAGTTCTGACAAGCTTAGTGGGTCTTCTGTGATGAGCAAGGTGTGGAGACCGCTGGTCACCTTGGGAACTGGCTTGTTAGGCTGGGATCCTGCCTTCCTGCTGGGTACCTTTTCCTTCCACATCTGGCCAGTTTCACAGTCATTCCATAGATGAGATCTCACTGAGTTGCAGTGAAACTAAATGTCCCCTCCACTATCACCAGGTGGCAACCCGGCCCCTCCAGCAGCATCTGGCTCTAGGTCTCACCTGCCTTGCTGCAGGGGGTTCAGGAGAGCGACGTGCGGTGTCCTTTGACCTGCTAAACTGGAGAAGTCAGGTCCCCTCAGCCAGCTCTGATCAGGTTCCTCAGGGCACTTTTGACTTGCTGTCCTCTTCCCGTGTGGAAAGAAAAGGTTTTACCAACACGTGGGAGGCATGGGCTGGGGGTGAGTGGCAAAGGGGTGTCACAGTGACCTGCGACTCAAGGTGTTGGGGAGGTCCACAGGCTCTGCGGAAGGGGTTTTAGCCACATGGTGAAGGTGGTGGAATTTTGAAGAGACTGTTTTTCTTTTCATCTGCATGTTTGGTATCACGTTAACACTGATGATTCACACTGGCTTCTTCGTTGTTATAATTAACTTTAAACTTAATTAAAAGCAAAGCATTTGGTGCCGTGAGTTCCTTTGAGGGACATTCTGGCTGATTTTACCCAGCGATCTTGCACATTATGGACTCTGAGCACGGCACCACTGTGCTAGTCCTGGAGCCCAGCAAAGCCACTCTTACCTCAGGGCCTCCACATCTGCTGTCCCCCCTGCCAGGAGTGCTCTTCCTCCACGTCCAAGGCTCGCTTCCTTGGAACTCTGCTCGCATGTGGCTTCATCAGTGCCCCTCCCCACCACCTAGGTAAACAGCATCTCCATCACCCTGTCCCCTGCCCGGTTTTGCTTTACTTCAGCCTGACACGTTGCTAGATGTCTGTTGTTTTTCTCTTCTCCAGTAGATTGTAAAGTCCACAGGGTCAGGGGCTTCGTCTCTTGTTGCCAGCTCTGCATCCCCAGAGCCTTGAGCACAAATATTTCCTGACGGAATCCGGAACCTCCTGGATGTGCGCCCAGGCTGGTACGGTGGGTGATTGACTGTCACGTGCACTGCTTTGTTTAACTCTGACCGCAAGCCAGTGAGCATGGCAGGTGGAAACCGAGGCCGAGACAGAGGGAGGCTTCCCAACGTCTGAGCTCCACAGAGCGGTGGAACCACCCCAAGCTCTCGAACAGCTCCAGCCCGGTCAGGGAGATGCCCGTGTGACATTGTTCTAAGGAGAATAAGCTTCTGGGTCACACGCACAGTCACTATGCAGTAAGAGTAGGCAACAGGCAACACTGAGGCAGGAAGGAGTTGCTGACCCTACACATGTCTGACAGTGAGCTCCAGTGCTAATTCTACCTCGTAGGAGTGCTACACCCCAAGGCATGTTACTCTGTCTATACCACAGAGTCATCATTTCTGAAACTAAAATAGGGAATAATATTACGAAGATAAAAATTGAAACATAGGCGTGGTGTGAGGATTAAATGAACTAGTAACATGGTACTTAAAATAGCCCCTAGGAATACTCCGTAAACAAACACGCGTGCACATGGCCATCAGTAGTTGACTGGAAGTGTTCTGAGATGGGAGGCAGGTAGAGATTCTTCATCCGAAGGAGTTGGGAAAGGGTTAGGAACGTCACGGGGGTGCACAAGGGAAGAATGGCATCCTCTTTCATCTGAGCGAGCCTGCGCTGGAGGTGGCAGGTCACACGTGGCCACCAGGAGCGTCTGCAGGCAGGAGTCCCTGGCTTTCTGGACATGCATCTCGGCCTGTGCCCAGTTCTGTCGGACTCCATGCCCCAGCAGGCAGGCTGAACCCGACACCCACAAGAACCTGTGGGGACCGACGCCTTCTGCTCTTCGCATAGCTGAAGGTGCTGGGCCAGTCACAGACCACAGACAACCAGTCACATGGCCACAAGATGTGTCTAAGACCCAGAGCCTCCTGGGTGCCAAGGAAGTCTTTGGGGTCTTTACAGCTATCAATAATTTTAAAATTACATAAGTGCATGCTCCACTCAAAAAACTTGGAAAACACAAGGCAAGAAAGTCTAAGCGCCCCTGATCCCCCGAGCCGAGGCAGCCATCACGAAGCACGCGTTCGGCTCACAGCAGGCAGGACTGCACGGACGAGCTCACCCAGCCCCGGGCGGACGGAGCCCCTGAGAGCCTGCACAATTTCAAACTATGATGGATGAGTTAATCAATATTTTCAATATCTGCAGAATTCTATATGACATGAAAATTCCTGTGACTGCCATTGGTAATAGACAGAGAACTGGCGTATGTTCACAACTAAAGGAAATGCCAGATGCCAGCTTGAAGTTAGTGAAAATAAGGATGTGTGTTTTCCACTCAAGTCCTTGCACACAGTCTTCGGGCACCTGTGGACTCTGGGCGTAGAAGCTGTGGCTCAGACCGACCGTAGAGAGGAAACAGCGGCAGAAATACTGCGGAAGTAGCTTCCTCCTCGCTGTCCCTGACCGGCCCTAGAATGCCAGCGAATGTGGGAGGCAGCGATTCCCTCCTGAGGATCCCTTCAGCAAGGCTTCGCTCGGGGCCCTCTGGGTGCAGAATCGGCTCACCTGGTGGGTCCCTTTCGATCTTCGGCTGCAGGTCCCAGTGATCGTGCAGAGTCGGCATGGGAGGAGAGAAAAGGGAGTGGAAATTCTTCCAAAGAAAGCTTAGAGGAGGAGGCAAAAGTGATGTCAACTCTGGATGTAGAAAGAACATGAAGATGTTCAAGAAAGTTTGCTAGTGTTCGTTTATTTAGACAGGTGTAACTTGTCTTCCCAGTCAATTGCCACAGTAATGTAAATTTCTAAGAAAGATGGTGCGATGCTCTCCATCCAAGCTCATTCAGCAGTACTTCTAAGAGGTTAAACATTCTGGATAACTTGAAATTGGATTTCTCGTTTTGTTGAGTTATGATCCAGCATGATTTATCTTTGTTACCTAGCACATGAAAGTTTCTGCAGGAGATATAATGTCTGTTTATATGTGTGTGTGTCTTTATTATACTACATAAAAAAGAGTGATTAGATTGTGCAGCTGTTCTTACTTACTTGTCTACTAGATTTGTCCAATCCTAAAAGAAATATATTGAAGTCGTCCGTCATAATTGTACTATTTTCAAGGTTTGCTTTCATCCGTAGTGATTTTTACTTCAGTGCCGTGATTTTTACTTCGGTGCAGTTTCAGGATTACTGCTCTTTCCCCTCCGTGTGCTTTCTAGTAATACGGCGAGCCCATCCTGTCCTCACCAACCTCATGTTACGCCCAGTCTAACATTCTCTTCACGTCTGCTTTCTTGTTGTTTACACTGGTTGGTTTGGTCATTCATCAGTCATCGATGCACCTATTCATCTCACTGTGTTAAGTGGTTTTCTTTCTCTCCCCCTTATTTATTTACGTATTTTTCTTTTTCACCTACTCACACTCTGGCCTTTATGCAAACAATGAAGTTTGTTTTCATTTGGTGGAACGACCTATGTACTTCATCTCTTCCATCATTTTGTTTGTTATTTGTTTGATTTTGTGATTTCCTTTTACTTCCTAGTTTTGCAGTCAGGTTAAATTGCTTGTTTTCACCTTTTGAAATTTAAAATATATCCCTTACTTTCCCTAAATGGCTCCAGTCCCTTCTCCTTGTATTTCTGTTTTGTTTGAAAGTACAGCTCCAGGTGTTTTCTCCACCGCACCCTCCAGCTCCCTGGCCCGCCTCCAGGTGAGTTTCAGCCCTGTCCTCTCCAGGACCAGCCCCACAAAACGCCTGCTCCATCCCCACAACCTCCTGACACATAGATTTTGCTGAAATACTTTAATATCTTTTTTTTTTTCTGAGGAACAGTGAGATTTTTCTTGGTATCCTGTCTTTTGTGGCAGGGAGCTTGTTGAGCACTGTGTTGCACACTCCCGTCCCAGTAACCACACATACACTGAGCTTTTGTCGCAGGACTAGTTCCTGATTTCTGCCCCTTGGCCGAGTGTGGAGTCTCTTCCGGTGGGGTGATGTTTGGCCCTTTGTGAGTCTCGCCCCCGGTGGGCTGCCTGGGCAGGTGCTCTTAGAGACCGCTCCCTCATCTGGAGAGGGAGGCGAGGGAGGCGGCTGGCAGCCTGGCGGGCTGGGCCGGGGTGAGGTCCTTTTCTCCGGCTGCCCAGGAGAAGGCTGAAGCCAGTTTTAGCCTTTTTCTTCCTGAGCAATTTGCGTTTTCTGTCCAGGAGGTTCCAAAGTGTTTTCCTTACTTTTTGGCCCCCCTGATGTTTCTTGTTTTTGCTGTTTCCCCTGGGATTCAGGATGCCCAGACCTGGCCAGAAACATGGATCTTTTTTCTGTTACTTGCTAAGGCCTTTCTTCTTCTTCATCCATTCCTTTTCTCGCGGGGATGATCTTTGTATCCAGTGTGACCCTACTCGATTCGAATCTCTTCTTTCCTTCACGGTTTTTGTATATTTTTGCTTCGCACTTTAAGATATTTTGGGGTTGATTTTTCCTGACACTACTTGGTTTGTTAAGTTGGCCATCAAGCCTTCAATTCCTCTACTGAACTTTAAAATTTTTGTAGTTCAACAGTCATGCTTTTAGAGCAGAATTTTGCACACGTGTGCTTCATAAGTGCTCTTTTGTGTCTTAAGTATTTCTCTTATGTTGTATGTGAATGGATGCCTCTGCTCATCTTCTTTGCTGCCTACACCCCACCCACATTACCTCTTAAACTTGGACCATTTGGGCTCGGTGGTGGCCATGGGCACCTCATCAGGGCACATCTGTGGCATGTGGCAGGCTGCTGGGCTGCTTGTCCTGATTCCCCCAGCCCTTGACCCAGCGGTTCTGCTCTTTCGGGGTTTATTTCGGCGTGGGAGTTCTTCCTGAGGGGTCGGAACCAGTGATTCTCTGTAGCATCAGCCTTTTCCAGGGTCCAAAGTGGCCTAGAACTCTTCAGCGTCTTTTTCTAACCTCCGCCAGACTTTCCAGTAATCCAGTCCCAAACCGCTCCTGCCTCAGCTGCCTGTGGCCCCCATCAGCCCCTGGGGGAGCAGAGATGCGGCAGATATTTGGGGCAGGCCTTTCCAAAATCCATCTTTCAGCAATTACCACTTCATATTTATAAAAGGAGCACAGACATTGTAAAATCAAAATAAACTGCAGAATTGTAGTAGTCACTGTTAATAGATTGGTGGGTCCTGTAAATATGTTCTATGTACTGTACATGGGCACATTTCAGTTAAAAAATTTAGTACAATAAAAGGCACATGGCCATGAATCCCCCTCAAAATACTTCCCTCACCTCAAACACACTCATCCTCATCCCATCATTCTTGCCACTTCTGCAGCAGCCCTGGAGTCCTCTTTCATGAGTGTCTTCAGTTGAGCTTGTGGCTGCCTCAGTGTCCTGACTCGACTCAAAATTTTGACCTTTCATGGTCATTTTGACTTTGGGGAAGAGCCAGAAGATGCCCGGTGCCGGATCCCACGAATAAGGTGGATGAGGACACAGTGTCATATTTTCATGCGCTGCCTTTCTGTTGGCTGGTGCTCAGCAGTGACATTCGCCATGTTTTTTATCACACCTTGTAAAAGCACTCGAGGGTACCTTCCAGAGCTGCTGCAGAAAGTGGCAAAATGATGGATGAGTGTGTTCAGAGTGAGGGGAGAGTGAGGGGAGATTGACGGGGGATTGATGGCCGTGTGTCTTTTATTATAATACATGTCTTAAAATTTAAATGTTGCATTTCAGTCACACTTTTTACATACATACACAGAATACGTCCATTTATTTATATGTTTAGAAATACAAATGGGATCCTGCTATATACACTGTTTTGAAACTTGTTTTCTTTCTCTCTTTAGTATGTTAAGGATAGTTTTTAAAAATGCGAGTTCACGTAGACTTCCCACCTTTTTCATGACTGCATGTTTTCAACTGTGAAATGTCAAAATGTGCTTAACCAATGTTTGTTCTGTGCATTATGAACAGTGATGTTTCAAAAATCTTCGCAAAACCAGATTGCTAAATATCGAATGTATGAGTCAGATGTATGTGCATTTCGTATTTGTATAGCTTCTGCCAAATTCCTTTCCAGAAAGGTGGAGTCTGTTACTCTCCCAGCTACAAAATATGAGAGTTTCCATTTCTCATGCTCTGGCTGATGGCATGAGACCCCGCTTCACACAGGGGATGTGTTCTAGAAGTCCCAGCGCTAAATAAACAGCATTAAATGAGGTTACCTTAACTCGTAAATAGTGGGGACAGGCAAAGCGGAACAGAGAATAAGAAAATTTATCAATTTTTTTTTGTTTTACTACATTATTTACATTTTTATTGCTGATAATGGTTTTAATTCATAAAATGGTCATAAAAATCTAAAAAATACGAAAAACAGTTTATGTTTTTGATAAGAAAGGTTCTTCTTCACTGGAAATCTTTTGTTTTTTGTAAAGAAGCCCTCTAATGTCGTTTGCCTCTTCCAGTTTTGTTCAGCAAGTAATTGTCAGTAGCAAGGCATGGCATCAGTGACACTTCATCCTGCCTTTGAACTTCTTTCAAAGTTTGGATCATTTTGTATAAACTGATCCATAATTTCTGTTACCATTGCTGAACTATTTTTTAGAAAATCCATTGAAAGTTCCTTTTGCTCCTCATCTTCAGAAGCGCTTATTTCATCATCTTTGTGCATTTGTTCTACTAACTCTTTTAGATCATTGTTGGAAAGACTTTCGCCAGTACCTTGCAGCAATTCTTCAGCATCCTGCACATTGATATTGTCCAGCCCTGTTTCATTAGCTGGCTTGACAATTTCACTGACATCAGCAATAGATTCTCTTGGGTCAACATCTTTGCTTACTTTTGGCCATAAGTATACGTTTGTTGGTCTCGTCTGATTCTTATCCCAATGACAGCAAATGCACCAGGAGACTGTGGGGATGTCACATGACAAAGTTGAGATGCCCCATGACCAAGTTGAGACATCACATGTCACACGACAGTGAAGCTCAAATTTTATAGTACTTTAATGTAACCACGTAATACCTAAACAGCGTTAAGCAGAGCAGCATTAGCAGTATCTTACTGTACCGTATTATTAATTTTTCATTTTTGTAAATCTGAAAAAATTAGAAGTGGTATCCTATTGTTGCTTTAATATGGAAATTTAAAATTATGAGTGATGTGTTACATCTTATGTTTATCGTCTGATAATATTTTTTCGTCTGTGAATTGCTTCTTTTTCTTGTTTTCTTTCTTTTCCCATTGAGTTGCTAGATTTTTTCTTGATGTGCTAGAGTTCTTTTTAATTTAAGGAAGTTAGTTTTGTATCTGTCATTTGCGTTGTAAAAATGTTTCCCGGTGTGTTATTTGTCTTCAGCTTTTTATAGTGGTCTTGGCTGCGCTGGTATTTTTAATTCTATGTTGTTTTACTAACCTTTTGCCCTGGGTTTTATGTCTTGCTTAGAAAGATCTTCCTTACTTTAAAATGACAGCAATGCAAAGACATGGTTTCTTCTTGTACTTTTGTGGTTTCATCTTTCACATATAAATCTTTGATTCACTTGAAATTTACTTTGATGTAAGGAGTGAGAAGAAGTCCAAGTTAACTCGTTAAAATTTTTTTTCTGTATGGCTACCTTTTTAATCCATCATCGCAATTACAGTCCATCTCTTTCTGACTGATGTGAAATGCTGCTTTTATCAAGGATTTCATTCCAGGCTGGCCAAATCTGCCGTGGAGTGATCTGAGATCTGTCCAGGGGAAGCTGGCCCCTGAACATGTTGGGGGTTTGACCTGAGGGGAGCTGCTGGCTCAGCCAAGGCAGAGAGCTGGGGCTTTCCCTCTTGTCCGCAGGTGCCGCTCCCTGTGCTCATGCCTTCCTGTGCTTGTTGTTGCAGATATCCGAGAAGTATGGGCTGCCCGTGGAGAAGATCACAAAGCTTTACAAGAAAAGCAAAAAGGGGTAAGAAAGAGCCTGAACTTCTACTCGCTTCCAAGTCAGACAGGTCTAGTGCCCGTCTCTTGTCACTTCTGTCATCCCTCTTTCATGAAAAGTGCATCACCCTTCCGGGGGCCTGCAAAGCGGCTTGCGAGCACAGTGTGAGAGGGTCCTCATGAGGGAGGGCAGGAGCACGTTGTCGCCATGCCACCTGAGGTACCTGTTCTGTGTCGGGACTCGAGGTGGCCCAGAGGGGCCGGGAGGGGGTGAGCTCATTGGGTGAACTGGCAGAGTCCCCCCTCAGCCAAGTGGCGGCCCTGGGGTTGGTTTCAGGGCCACAGGAACAGGAGTGGCCCAGCACCTAGGGACTGCTTCCAAGCTAATCCTTAAGTGGATGTTCTCAAAATGACCACAGACCTGCTCGTTCTCATTGTCAAGAACAGCAGCTCTTACGTGTGGGGTGCTCGGTCGCTCTGGGTCGCCTGCTGGGTGTTCTACCTGCATTGCTCTATTTGCTCCTCACTGTGCCACAAGGTAGCGTCTGTTACTGCCTCTCCTTTGCCGACAAGGAAAACAAGCCAGAGCTGCCTAAGCATCTCGCCCCGAACCCATGTTCGGTTCATGGGACACAAATTTGGATCCTGGGCTGTGGCTCAGAGCTCGAATCTTAGCTCCCATAAGGAGCTGTCTACCAGCCGCCTCATGTGCAGGTCCGAGAGTCCTGACAACAGGGCCGAGGCCTGGAGGAGTATCTCCAAAGCCTCAGTGCCTGGCGCCGTTTGCCCACAGAAGGCAGAAGACGGATCTCTAAACTCTTCCCTGTACCTCCTTCCTAAAGGACCTTGATGGTCTGGGGTTCTCTGGGGTTCTCAGCAAACAGGAGTCGAGCAGGGGCCCCTTGAATTGAGCCTAGTGCACCCCAGGCCAGCCCGGGCTCCTCAGCCAGATGAGCACACGCCGTCATGGTCTGCGTCAGCCCTGCGCCTCGTGCTGCGAACGCAGCCACACTCTGGAAGCTGCGCACAGTCCTAATTTTTGCAAAAGAATAAACTGAGACTCTGGAAGGCAAAACAAATCAGTGATTCATTCTCAAACTAAGATCTGTCCAGCCTCCAAGGATGAGGCTGACCCGAGGGCTTCTAAATGTGGACGAACTCTGGAAACTGTTGGTTTTCTTCAGACTAAATCCATCAGGGGTAGCTGCCCAGGGAGCAGGTCTCATGTCGGGAAATAGCTAGCTGCAAAGCTGGCTGAGCCCTGTGCTAGGTGGGCGAGCCCGGGGAGACAGGCGAGCGCTCCACGCTCAGCTTCTCATTTGCAAAGTGCTGAAGACGAACCGCAGAGGCTGCTGGGAGAGCCCATGACGTGGCAGACACCCTCAGCCCCAGGCGGCGGGATCCCTGTCCACACGCTTCCCTCTCTCTGCTAAGGGCAGGGGCTTTGTAGCTTGATGAAAACAGTTAGGGGTCCTGGCTGCACAGGCTGTGAAGTCAGCCCCCACTAACTGCTCTGAGCCTCAGTTTACCAATCTAAAGTGTGTGTGCTGCCGAAGCGAGCACGAGTTTAGTGATCTATAAAGCAAAAGGTTTGAGTTGGGTGAGCTTGGAAGTCACTGGGGGGGGCTCTGAGAAAGGAAGCTTCGCTGTGCAACCCTCCCCTCCTCCCACCTCGGCCTCCAGCCCGGGGCCTGCCCGCTCTGCTCATGGCATCTTTCTTCTTCCCCCCACCCCACCCCGTGGCAGCATCCTGGTGAACATGGACGACAACATCATTGAGCACTACTCCAATGAGGACACCTTCATCCTCAACATGGAGAGCATGGTAGAGGGCTTCAAGGTCACGCTCATGGAGATCTGAGGCCTGGGCTCAGCAGCCCTGCGGGAGCCCTCCCTGGAAGAGAGAGGCCTTGGCCTGGTGCCCGGAGCCTGCCCGACCCGTCATCTCACGACTGCTGTTACAGGACTGTGCCTGCGCTAGGACTCAGGGCAAGGCTGGCCCATCCACCTGCCCCCACAGGGCTGCAGCCCGAGCCTGAGGCCTCTCAGGTCCTTATTTATTGCCACCTTCTCCAGAGCCCGGGTCCAGGCCCACCAGGACTCTGCAGCTCATTGCTGGCTCCGCAGGAGATGGCCCAGAGTCCCCACTCAGAGGGACACAGTCAGTCCATGGTCCCCAGAGCCTGGAACCTTCTCATTCCCTCTTTCTCGCCTCTCCGAGGCTCCTGACGCCTGACAAAGTGGCTACTCTTGGAGCAGTGGTCACAGGTGGGGTCCCTGGCGGACACCCTGCCCAGGCACAAACCTCTGGCTGCTTCAGGGGGTCATCTTGCTAACCCCTCCAGCAAGTGGCTGCTGGCCTGGTCCAGGGAGACACTGCTCCCCTGGAAGTGGGGAGGAGGTTGAAGCGTCACATAATGGTTGTGTACATAGTGTATAGCATCGCTGTAATATATTTCGCCTTGCTGGGGCACGTTTGCTGTCACCAGCCCAGTGGGCACCTCCCTGGGGACTCAGGGGGCTGTGACAGAGCCAAGGCAGACTCTCCTTTGGGGACACCTGGGGACTTGTGCCCTCCTGTAGGTGCACCTCTCCATGGAGGCTCTGCTGCCCACCTCTCCGGGGCTGTCTCACATTGGAGGGTCAGAGGTTCCATCTCCTCCTCCAGCTTTGGCCTGGGACACTGTGTGACCGGCCGGCTGCAAGGCCACCAAGCCGTCCTGGGCCCCGTGGACTCTGTATAGTGCCTGGCAGTCGGCAGTGTGTCCTCGATCCCTAGTGGCCCCTTGAAAGCCCAGCACAGATGGAGACTTGTGCCAAGCCTGGCTTCCTCCTGTGGGGCGCACGGCACAGGGCAGCTGCCTGGGCACTGGTTCCGGGGAACTGGGAGGCAGACTGCCCGGCAGAGGAGAGAACACTCCTGAAACTGTCAGCAGTTTAGTGGTTCGTTGCACCCCGTGTCCTGGAGCACCCCGTTCTGTGGTAGCCGGACGGATCCTGCTCTGCAGGCCAACCAAGGACAGACTCTGTGGAAAGGCCCTGATGTGTTGGTAAAGCACTTTGCTCTCACTTGGAGGCCTGCCGCCAGGCTCCGCCCTCCCTGCCCCATCCCCCAGGCCAGGAGCCCAGCCGGTGGCCTCGAGGCTGTTAAGAAATTGAACAGGAGGGAGAGCAGGTGCTGCTTGTGCCTGGGCAGGCGGGGGGGCACCCTTCATGTGTCCCCCGGATGGGTCACCCTTCCCCATGGTGCCTCAGGTCTGCCACCTGGGCTCAGCTCTACTCCAGCCCGTCCCCACGGCCCCCAACTCCAGCTGCCACACCTGGACCACCAGTTCGGGGCTATCCTGGGTCCTGATGGGGCTGAGGTCTAAGACGGACACGTTCAGTGTTGGAAACTCACAAGAGTCTACGCACTGCCCATGCTCCGGGGTTAGGAACCAGTTCAGACGTGGTCTGCAGGCTCTGCAGCTGGGCTCAGGGACTCCGGAGTAGGGAAAAGCCCGCATGTGTGGCAGCGTGACGCAAGCAGTGGACCTGGAAAGGCCCGGCCCCCCTTTGGAAAACTGCTGGCCCCGTCCTGAGGCAGAAGACGAATGGGAGACGCTTTTGCCTTTGTCCCGACTGAGTCCCTAAGCAATCACTGTGGTGACCATTGCGTGAACACAGGTGATGAGTTGGTGCCACCTCAGGGTGGTGAACAGTGTCACCCATCGCGTCTGTCCCCTCTGCATCCTCAGAGCGCCCCACAGTCAGCGTCAGCGACTCCTTCCCTGTGTGAGTTAGCAGAGCTGTGATCAAAACTTCCCAAGCAAAACACTCCAGAGAGATAGGAAAATGTACCGCCTCTTTTATGGTCCTTTAATCACTCTCGAATGAATAAGCTTTTTTTTTGGCAATCCTTCAAAGATGGGGGATGCGCGAAGCAAGCGTTTTCCTTAGGCATCCCCCAGTTGTTTAGGCTTTACCCACCATTTGGAAATTGGAACCACAGAAGAAGGCAGTCGGATGGCATCTTGGAGTTGGTTCCTAAAAGACGAAGGCACATCCCAGCCCAGAAGCTCGGGAAGTGTGACGTGAGTCGAACGTTTAATTTCCTCCTTATTTAAAATCATGAAAAAGCAGCGGAAATAGCAGGTTTGTGCCAAACTCTCCGAATGGCCCTTCTCAAAGACGAGCACGAGACCCTGCTGCATGCACAGTTTGTGCTCACACTAAAAACGTAAATGTAACTTAATAGTTTTGTAAATGGGAGAGGGGAGATCTATGAACTATAAATACAGTTATTTTATTTTTTGTACATTTTTAAGAAGAAAATAAATATTCATAACATAAGACTCGAACAGCAGTGCCTGGTGCTTCCCGTCGGCGTTGGGTTGTTGCCTGTGGAATGCTTCTCTGGGGTCATCCGGGCACCTTCCTGCCCTGGCTGCCACAGGCAGCCTGCCCTCCCCAGGGCTAAACGAGGAACGGGTAGAAGACGCCGCTTTAGTGCAGCCGTGCAAGGCTCGCAAGGCTGTGGGTGGACCCCACTTCTCCCCACCATGCCCCTGGGCTTGCTGTCCCTCCCTCGACTGCCCACCACAGCGGTCTGCTTCCTTGGTTCACCCAGGCTGACCTCTACCTAGTGGCGAACACCAACTGACTCCAACTCCCAATTGCATTGCCACACTCTCATCCTGGAACCCCAGCTAGAAGCCCCATCCCATCCCTGTCTCGTGGTTTCCTTGGTTGACCACTGCGCCCCCTCCAAGCAGGTAGCACCTCCCCTTCTCTATCCATGTCCACAGCTTTCAAATCTTGGCTGGAATTTGCCTTCAAGAATTTGCCCCGACCCGTACCCCAGTGGCATCCCTAATGCCCTCTGTGTCTGAGCCAGGCCTAGGGAAGAGGGCGCTTATTGAGGAGCCCCTGGAGAGACTAAAGGACCAGCAATGGGCCACAGGGCTTGCTATCAAGATCTGTGTCCCCTCCTTCAGGGGCAAGCTGACTCTTCTCTGCCCCTGCCTGCTAGGCCATGCTGGGGACCCAGGAGGCCACCATATCGCTCCCTCTTGGCCTGTGACCACCACACCTAACTATGCTACCACCACCAGTTCCCTGAAGCAGGACACCGGCTGAGTGAGTTTCCCGAACTGTCACCGCGGTACCGTATAGGCTCTGTTGCCAGAGGTCCTTCGGCCCTGGGCTTCTCTGCGCTCCTCTCTGTGGTGTGTGGGTTCCTAGCAGAGACTCGAGAACATGAGGAAAGGCAGGGGGCCTCTGACCAGCAAAAGCAACAGAAGAAGAAGGGCACGGAGAAGAGGCACCCACGACAGACACCCTGCTGGCTTCCATGGGAGGAACGTGCTCTGCTCTGCCAAGGGCAGGGAGCGAGCGCTTCACAGTGATTCGCAAGCCTGAACAGAACTTTCTGTTGAGCTGAGGCAAGCGCTGCCTGCCAGACCAACTTTGTGACTAACTCCTCCCTCCACCTAGCCGCTCACATTGCAGGACTATCACTGGGGTGGCACTGAGCACCCCATGCCGGCGCGGTGAAGCGATTCTAAGGGGCTGCCGGAAAGACACTTCTTAGAGAGAGTGGTCCACCTGGCTGTCCACACACGAGGGAGGTGCCAGTGGGAAGCACCCTTAAATAACAAGGGTCGAGGTTGGCAGGCCCAAGCATTTTCACCCTTCTTCAGAACTGGTAGATCGCCAGCTGTTTCCTGGACTAGTGCTGAAAGCAGAAGCCATGAGGGACTCCTCCCTGCGGCCTTGGCCATGCCCAGCTGTCCCGTGAGTTAGCTCTATATTGCCATTTGCATCATCCTAACGTGTCCCAGACCATGAGCTGCACTTAGCACCCAGTGAGCGTGTCCCAAGACCACTCTGCCCCGAGCATGCAGTCAGCTCTCCCAGGTAGGGAGACCTGGTTGACTAAGTCATTGGCAATTCCTTTGGCCTGATCATGATCATCTCTTTCCCATGCAACGATCTTTCTATTTTAGCTGGATTTGATGGCTAGACTACTAACTCAGAAAACACAGGACTTAATGGTTTTTCCTCTTGCTTCTTCAATCACCTCAAGAACCAGAAAGTTCCAGGAAATTCTGAGCTCACCCATGACAAAGGCAAGAGCAACACAGGGAGCAGCTCACTTCCTCCAGGGGCAGTGCTTCTGCTGTCCTTGCTCGCTGACTCGGCCAAGGGAACTTGGCTCCTCCCCAACTGGTGGGTGACCTGGGTGGGGAGGGGACTTAGCTGGACCAGGACGTTGGTTCAGTGCCCTGCGAACAGGAGCCTCGAGCCTGGACATTGCCAGCAGTTGCCAGGGATGCAAGCGTCACACAAGGCTGGAGCTCCCAGCCACCCTCCCACCAGCACCGCCATGCACAGAACTCGTGGTGGTCGCGGGTGCAGTGTGCAGCAGGAGGCCTTGGCACCCTCATGAAGCCCTCGGCCACCAGGTGCTCTAGTGTACCCTAAATCAGTACCTTGGCAGCCCTGTTCCTGCAGCGCTGACCTCCTGCGGTAGAGAAAAGGCCAGAGACAGCCACAGAAGCGAGCAGCTTGAGCTGAGGGATTTGGGGTGTGGCCTCTGCCGCATGACCGTCGTACTCCCGACTCTTTGGTGTACCAGGTCCCACCACGGGGGAGGGTACCTCGGAGCCTCCTTCTGCTGTGCCTGCTCCTTGCACTCCAGTTTGGGCGAGGAGGGCAGTGGGAAGGAAGGGGAAGCTGTGCTGGGAAGGGCAGGAAGCCATGCGCACACCAAGGATGCTTTGGGGACAGGGCTTCGGGCTCGGCACCCTCTCCCGTGCCCCAGTCACACCCCTGGTTCTTTGGGTCTCTCAAGAACAGAAAGCATCCCCAGGAGGAGGCCAGAGCCCAAGCCCAGGACCTCCCTAAACACAGCCCAACCGGGGAGCAGCACTGTCAGGAAAAGCTCACGTTCCACACAGTCGTATTAA
>PVJO010011681.1:0-58607 GCA_004026905.1 Hystrix cristata
GATGTATTGGTCAGAGGTAGAAGTCATTTTCAACAATTTTTTAAGAAGACATTTCTATTTATTTGAAAACTTGGACAAATTTGGAATTTTACAATTTCACAACATGGAGACTCACCATAATTGGAGTATTTTATTATACTGAACAACTTTTTTTCATGAAGTCTGATACAATTTCTCAAAATCTGTCTATTTTCAGATTTAAATGAATTTGCTTTTAAGGCAGATAGAAAATAATTATTTTCATCTATGCATTTAGTATTTTTAAAATTTTATAAAATGTATTAAAACCAAATGCTTATATATGTATTACTCAGTATATTATTTACCAGAACTCTTAGAGTAATAGGGGTTAAAAGGAGCAACCTTATTTCTCTTCTGATTATCAAGAACCTAAAACTCTGAGAAGTAGCCAGTGTTCAAGGTGAAATACTTAGTAGCAAGAAAAATGTCTCATCCCAAGTGTACTGATGCCAAGTCCATCTGTCTTTCAACATCAGAGCTGTCTCCCCTAAAGCTATCCATAATCTATTCCTCACTAAGAAATACAATTTACAAAATCAATGATGTATGTGCGTGTTTTATAAAGAAAACTATTTTTATACCTTCTCAGCAAAATAAATTGCTGTATTGGACAATGCACGCTATGTACTTTTATGAAATACTTTGGGCTCTGCTATATTTTATTCAACAATTTATTTCTCAATCCAGGTTGTTATTTGTTCTGAGCACAGTGAATGACTGTATTAATGTGTTTGAATCTAGGTTAGTAATTGACTGCTGCTGTCCGTGAACGACAAAATCAAAAAGAAAAATACTAGATTAAAGTAATGACACTTCCCAACATTCTGAGTTCTTTACAAACTGCAGAATAAGTGAGTTGCTGCTTATGCATTTCTATTCAAAAAAAGTTTCAAGACACAAAATAGGAGTGAATAATAACCGTAATTTAAGTTTCACAAATAGCTCTTGCATGCATTATTCTACTTGCTTCTCAAAACAATCTCAGAAGGCAAGTGCTATCGCTGACATTTTACTGAGGAAACTGGGCCTCAGAGAGATGAAATTACGTTGATAAGTTCACACAGTTGGTAATTGATGGAATCAGCCCCATACACCGAATGTAGGCTCTAAATTGTCATGAACTGTCATCGTTCAATTGTGCGACTAGTTTCTTCTTAGATATCTGTACAAGTAGTTTGCTTGTCTTGTTACATGCATGTGTAACAAAGCTCGTCTCACTTCTCATACTTATATTACTTGGGTGGTGAATTTTAAACTATTTTAACTACAGCCTCAATAAACAATTTAGAGAATGTTAAGGAAACCCATAGGATTGGGATCTTTCTATTTCTGATAATTTCTTATTCAATGACCAGCTAATATTTTTGTCTGCTGCATATATGCATGTATGTGGATGCATATATGTTTGCCTATTTCCTTTTACACTTTATTATAGAACACGTTGGCGTGTTCTATAATAAAAGCATATTCAAAACCAATTCATATTCAAAACCAATACGTACTAAAATGAACCTCTGTGTAGCAATCATTTAGCCTCAACAATTATCAGGGTTCTAACATTTTGTATCATTAGTACCTTCATTCACACACCAAATTATCACTGAAAGAAAATTATGAGGAGGAGGCTAGAAGTTATGATGATAATTTTGTCACAGCAACGCAAAGCTGTCTAACACATCAATCGTCTTTTGGAAGAGCAAGAATAACAAGAAGGTCAGGGTATAAAAAAGCAGCACTTGACATGTAGTTGACATGAATTCTCACACTCTGTTATCAGGACTTCTTTATACAGGGCTCTTATTTCTTTAACTTGTACTCCAAATAAAAATGTTTTTTTCCCTTTGTATATCAATTACAGAATATATGGAAGCTAACTATCTGTCTCTGCTCTATCTTCATCTCAGTTATGCACTACTCTCCCTGTGGAGTCAAGAAGAAGTAATTTTTTTTTTTAATTGTCTTCACTGTTCTTTTTTCTTCTAATTATCCTTATTCCTTTCTTCTTATGTTGGCTAGATGTTTTGTTCCCCTGAGCAGTAGGTGGTGGGAAGATGTGGTATATCCAACTCGATTTCAACCTCTGGTTTTAGTTTACCAAACAAACAAAAATTATATAAATTGCCCCAGAAAAAAATAAATTTCTTTTTTCATACAGTGAAATATCTCATGCTAGGCCTATATAACTCATGGCTAGCTGCAGACTCAATGTACCACAATACACAAGTTTCTATCCATCTCTCAGCATTGCCTTTCTTTGAAGTACATTCAATTTTAGTTAAGAAGTGGGAAAATACAGCAACTATCGTGGAATAAGAAGATATAATACGGGCAAAACTTTAAGGAATAATGGTCAAAACACCACATGCCTCCATTTCCAAGAAGCTCAAAAGAGTATATTTATGTAAAGCGTGACTAAAACCACACTAAAACATGATAACGAAATTCCTGAAAAAGAATGGCAGCCAATTTTAAGTGCACTAAGCGTGAAAGAAGTGAAATAAAATATGAATAGCAGAAGCAAAAGCATTGCATTGATACACAAAGCAATAGGAAAGCAACTCTGAATTTTGTACTAAATATATGTTTTTAAAGCCCCCTAAGAGACAAATGGACTGTTCAAGGCAAAAAGAATGTATTTAAAAGGAGTATAACTGAAATACAGCATAAAGCCTGAGAAGACCAGTTGAACAGAGTATTGATGTACTACCTTAAATTTCTTACTCATGGAGTCACATAATAGCATCTTAAAATACTATCATAAGTTAAAAGTGAATATTGTAAAAGTGAAAATGAAAAATACACATTAAACTAATAACCTGATAAAGGCAATAAAACAGAATGTTGAAATTACCTTATTCATTCAAAATAAGGCAAGAAATGAAAAATAGCAATGAAAAAATGATGCATGGACTAATTAGAAAATGAATAGTAAGATGCCACATTTAAACCAAACTAATCAAAAATTACATTCCATGTAAAATTAAATAAACATGTCCACTAAAAAGCATAAATTATTGAGTTGGATTCTTAAAGAAAGAAGGACTAACTATGTGCTGTATAAGAGAAATCTTAAACCATAAAAGACAATGATAAGCTAGTTAGTGGTTTTGATATATATTATATATTATTTACTATGCAGACATTAACTGAATGAAAATCAGAGTGGCTGAGAGTATCACGCTAAACAGATTTCAGGACAAAGAATGTTACCAGAGATGAAGAGATTAATTTCATAATGATAAAGGTGTTAATTTTTCAAGACAACATGACAATTCTCAATGTGTATAAATCTGTCAAAAAAAGTTTTAAAATACAAGAAGCAAAAATAGAGATGAATGGAAAAAATAGACAAATTCACAAGTATAGGTTCAAGATTTCCATGTTTCTCCCTCAGTAGTTGATAAATCAAATAGAACAAAAACCAGTATGTTCCATAAAACTCATATTCAACAGTATCAGTCATATTGCCCTAATTAATTCTACATTACGACAGCAAAATATATACTGTTTTCAAATATTCCTGGAACATTTACTAAAATGAGCTGTAATCTTTTCAATAAAGCGAAAATAACTTGATACAGTTTCCTGAGGAAATGAAGTGAAAATTACTGAGAAACAAGAGAAAACACGTTGCATTTTGAAATGTATTCGGGTCACACAATCATCATGCAAAGTATCTTGTGCAGAAACGGAGTGCACAAAGAACTCTTGCCCTGGACATTTTCATTAATACATAATAATTAATGTTTATATGGTCTAGGCAAGGGGGGAAATGGCATTTTTTTCCACCCTTTTACATTCTTTGATTGGCCTGCAAATTAAATTGCTGTAAAATGAATTTTAAAAAAAGCTTAATTATGTGCACAGATATCAGTGTCCTACAAAACATGAGATTTCTGGGCTTCAGGAGGAAAGAGTGTTGTAGGCCTTCTGAGGAGGGGGAGAGACTAGTTGTCGGAGAGTGATAGGAAGAAATGTGTGGTGAATGAACATTGTCTTATTATGTAGATGAAGTGTCTCTTTGAGTAGTTCTCCTACTGGTAGAAAGTTTTACTAATACAGATTTCCTTTAAAATGTATATATCTTTAATAAAAGGTAAGGTTTTCCAAGATACGCCTGTTCCTGCTGTAGGTCAGAAAAACTAGCTTTAAAAAGCCAAAGCATTCATCTGAGAAGCATCTATTCAAATAGACGCTTCTTAGATGAAGAAGTAGAAACAGCAGATAGACATATGGAAAAAATGTTCAACATCACTGGTCATTCGAGAGATGAAAATTAAAACAACCCTGAGATTCCACCTCACTCCAGAAAGAATGGCTATTATCAACAAATCAGGCAATAACAAATGCTGGAGGGGCTGTGGAGAAAAAGGAACCCTTCTCCACTGTTGGTGGGAGTGTAGACTGGTGCAACCGCTATGGAAATCAGTGTGGAGATTCCTCAGGGAACTAGGACTACAGATTCCATTTGACCCAGCTAGTCCACTTCTTGGTATCTTCCCAAAAGAATTAAAATCATCATACCGCAGAGATATATGCACACCCATGTTTATAGCAGCACAGTTTGTAATAGCTAAATATTGGAAACAGCCCAAATGCCCATCAACAGAAGAATGGATAAAGAAAATGTTTTTTTTTTTTTACACAATGGAGTACTACTCTGCCGTAAAGAATGATAAGCTCGAGATATTCCTAGGTAAATGGATGTATCTTGAGACCAAACTCTTAAGTGAAATAAATCTGACACACATGTTTAAATACCTCATTGTTTCTCTGGTGTGAGAAACTGAAAGTATAAATAAAGACTAAAATGTATTATTTTGGGAAAGGGAAGAAAATGTCCCAATGGGAAAGGGAACAAGGGAGAGGGAAAGGAACAGAGGGACAAGAGAAATAAGATATGTAAGGAAAAAATGGAAACAAAGGTTTTGAAAATAGGGAGAAAGGAGAGGGTGAGGGGAGGGGAATGGAAAGAAAGAAGCAACAAGATATATCATGTACAGATACAAATTCCCTATGATGAATGTTAGCACTGTGTACAACTAAAATGTACCATTAAAAAAAAAGCCAAAGCATTATATTGGAGGGCACATTCTAGTCCTTCAGTTATATTTTGAGATGAAGCATCTTGAGTCCAAATAATGGTTATAAATTAGAACACAGGTGATACAAGATTCATGTTTTCTTGTATTTTATGGTTATGGAGAGTTTGTTTATTTCCCAATTAAAAGCAGTTTTTCAGAGAACATTTCTGTTCTTACTTTCCCTTTATATTACTTCATTCAGGCTTCTCTGTAAGAGAAAGAGTGGTTTTTGAGAATTAAGATGGAAAGTACCTAAAAGCCATGACTCTTGTCTTCCGGTTTTCTTCTACCAGCATCAGTTCTTCTCTGTCAATTTGTAGTTTTCTCTCAAGATGGCTAAACTCTTGACAAGCTTCTTCCTCATCACAAGGTCTCTAACTTTCCGTTTCTTATAGTATGTACTTTAGAAAATTTGTAATTGTTAATTATTTCTCTGTCCCTTTAAAATGGAAATCTGTAACTCAGAAATGCCTTCCCCAATGACCTTCGAATCATTCTTTTGAAGTATAAGCATGAATAAATACATGATCCTTGTTTTCATGGTCCCCATGCTGGGAACACAGATGGCCTAGTCAGATCGGCCCACTTCACTCTCAACGGTCTCCTCTATTTCTCCAGCAGCTCATCAAGCCATTACAACCTCCTCTTATCTTTTGTTTCAGAGCTCAGTTTAATCTCTGTCTCCTAGAGTAATATTATTAAGAAAAGAAAACTTCCATCATTATGTATACAATGTACCAATACATGTTCTTGGTAAAAAATAATTTTAAAAAAATTTAAAAAAAAAGAAAACATCCTTGCCGTTCTTAATGTCATGTACCAGGTTTCTTTCACAAGCATGCACCTCCTGCTTGTATGTTAGAATGGGTAAGTTAATTTAGGTGGGAAGTTAAAGATTAAAATTTGCTTCTAAACAAAACTGTGTTTCCTGTCTTACCACTAAGAAGGTTTTTCAGTTGACATTGAAAACATAGAGGAACATGATTGAACTGAGAACTAGAAAGTCCAATGTGACTATTGGGCAATTTTCCCAGGCAGAACATTTCCATGTCTCTATTTTACACACATATGCACACACACACACACATACAAACACACACACACACACAAAGAAAGCTTATAATATTCTACACATTTCTGAACTATGAAACAACAGGGAGAAAGTTAATTCTCTCTGGATACGTAGGGCCCACACATCATTATAGGTCTGAAATTTTGAGGACGGTTGAGATCCTCTTTTAATAAAGGAAAAGCAAGGTGCATGCGAGTGAACTCAGTCCCTCAAAGGAAGCCATTAGCCAAAGTGCGGAGAATATGATTTAGATTTCTCCAGTTTCACAATCCTAATTGACCTTTCTGTAAGAATTGCTACTTGACTTCCCTAAAAGTCATATTAAAGCAAGAATTTTCCATGTAGAAAAATAATTTTTATATTTTATCAGATATCTTCATTGGTCACTAGTAGTTCAAGTGAACTGTGCTTGTGATTGCACGGTAGCCCGCGCCTCTGAAGCAACGCCAGGGATCCACTGTGCATAATATCCTCAGCATTTCATTTCTTGCACGTCCCGAGCTCTCTTCCACGTGCACTAGAACAGAGGTGCATAACCAAGTGGCTGTGTTAAAATAAAAAAGAATCCCTCAGTTACAATTGTTCAGTCCAGTTAATTTTATTTGGTGGATATTTCTTATTCTTATCTGCTTAATTTTTCATAAAACAGAAATACTGAGGATCTACCTATTACAAATAGCCTAATTTATGCAAGCTACATGTTGCTATATTGTCAAAAACTGAGGTGAGGTTGATTCTCTTTCCTTGAAACCTATATAATATTTATTTCTTCAAAAAGCCAAAGAATGTCTCTGTCTGGACTTTCCTTGGTCTCTCATTAATCTAATTTAATTAAGCTTCAGAACCTCCTACAGCAAAGACTAGATTATTATGAATATAATTAATGTGCCTGCATTTATACATTTGAGCATTAATTAAATCATATAATTACTCTTTAGGATGTTGTATTTCTCAGCAAATGACTCATTAAAATATGTACCTTCAGCACAGATTGATAGGTTCACATAGTCGCCAGATAACCTTTGCTTTGCAAGCCATTTCCAAAACAATACAGCAAACCTCATGCCCCCAGACAGCAATTCGCGTGGTGATAAGATATTTCTTGGCACAAATCACGTTAGCCTTTCTCCAGTTTTGGCTAACAGCGATTCACAGTCTCAGCTTAATGTCTGGGATGATGCACCCTGATGAGTGAGAGCCTTTCTCGGCATGAATCTTATTAGCATTTTTCCATGCTTGGCAATAAGCAACTCAGTACTCCCCACAGCCTCATCCTTTCACTGCCCCCAGCAGACAGCTCCGATTTCTGTAAGGAAAGAAGCATTCTCTACTGGCTGCACAAAACAGAGTTTTTTCAAGTTCGACCTACTGGAGACAGGTGAAAGACTCACTTTCAGCAGCCTCACAAGAAACTGCCTCCCAGGGTTCTTTACATTAATATGTAAAGCAATAATCAGTAAGTAGTACCTTTGGACAAACAACAGGTGGCTTTTCATTCTGAAAGAGGCGGTATCTCATTGTGAATCAAAGGTACCCCGTGGTTCTGCCATCTCTTTCCCGTACCTCCCACCAGCTCCGGGGATATAGATATCTGCGCAGACTGGAGCAGCTCTGCTCTCCCCAGTGCGCCTCGCATGCTTAAATTGAACTTCAGTGGTCCTGCAACTCACTTCACTGGTGTATGCCTTCCTTGCACTGTCAAATTGCAGGGGGCTTTTGAACTGAGAAGACAGGCTTCCCAATCAGAGAAAAGAAGCCATAATGGAACATGCTTTGAAATACTCAACACTGGAATAAGCACACACAATGAAGATTTCTTTTTCTTTTATTCCGTACTTAACTATCCAGAACCACATGCTCTGGCTTGAAAGAGTTATTGAATGAACATGTAACTAAGCTGTGAAATTATCTGTAACAGTAGCTAGTGCACAGTATATTTTTAATTTTCCTATTATTAGTTGAATACCATGACAGAAATGCAAGTGCTGAGATTACATTGTTCGGACGTAAAAGAATGGAGATTAAATTTCAAGGAATAAGATACAAACACTTTCATTTTGCCTGAGATGCTAAGCACCACACTGATATTACAGATAGCTAAATTAGGGAGCGATTGATAGGCAGTTAGGAAGGGATCCGGCCCACCATAGGGTCAGAACAGGAACGAGGCAGGTCAGGCCACCTGTGAGGGCTGAGCCCACAGAAACTGGATGGCTAGGCCAGAAGCCCCCCAGAAATAGTCGGGAGTCTAAAGTTTCACTGTGACTAGCACTGTCTGGTCCAATAATCCTAAAAAATGTAACAAACAACGTAGAAACAACTTAATGAACATGCCGGTAGCTGACCCAAACACTCTGACATTCACTCCTACCCCTTCCAGATATGATTTTATTATTTTCCATGCTATGTACCCTTGCTACGTACCTTGTTTTTCTTTTAGATCAATATTACTAACTGTACTTATAATCCCACAGGTTGACTGTAATTTGACCTATGGTAACCTGTGATTTGATTTTACTGTATAAAAGCCCCTAGACAAAGAGCCTCAGCGGAAACCCACTTTCAAGATCTCTCCTGCCTCTTGGGCGCTTTCTTTCAACAAAACTTTTCGGACTCTTACACTTTTTGTCCTTGCCATGTCTCTGGCATCCTGAAACACAAATAGCACATGTAACGGGTTGGGAGTTACTTCTTTGTAACACTGACACATGGAATGCAGATGGAGATGAGCTAGATATGTAAGTACAACATACATGAAATCAACCCAGAGATACTGCTGTAGAGAATGAAATCTACCTTTAATGCTTAGTCTCATTCCTAAAACGGACATTACAATAGAAATATGGATATTATGCTTTTCTATCCAATACAAGGAAATTGCTGAGTCTACTCAATTTTAACAATTATTTACAAATAATGTAACATGTTGATACAAATATGTGTGAGGCCATATATCTATATATCAGTTTCTCTCTCTCATCATTCCTGAGATCAAACCCAATGCCTTGCATATGCTCAATGAGGATTCTAGCCCTGAGATTCATTTACTAAAATGAAATGCGTAGTCTTCATCTCTATGTCTATTTAACTATCAATCTTTAGAGTAATTTGAGAAAGGCAAGAATATTGTATACTGGAATAAAAAGTCAGTGAAACATAAATTGTAAAAGACATAAATTTCTAACTGTGGTGGTGTAAACCAGAAAAGAGATTCAGATATAAATTTAGTTATAAGACCATTGGTCTTGCTGCATTAGAATATTAGGCACGCAAATACTTTAAAACTTTCAAATCTCTCTGTTTTTTATCTTCATATAGCCTCTAAAAACAGCCAATTAAGGAATGAATAACTAATCTAAAAATCAAGAAATAACCAACAATTGCACTAGAATTTCTCAGTACTGACTTTATTTAAATCAGGGAACTTATGAAAGGCACTATATTTGCTCTTTTTCAGTTTTACACTTCCCCAAATCAGGAAACAGGCTCTCAGAAATTAAATGAATTTTATTTTATTTAATGCTATTTAAGTAAAAATTCAAGAGAATGTTTAATATGTAGTACATTGTTTTCCAACTTGCTAGTATAACTATAAAATATTAATTTAATGATAGATGTCATTTATTGAGATTCTACTCTACAAAAGGGACATTTGGATCATTACTTTATTCCATTTTTCTGGTAGGTTTTTTTCATTTAGTTTTTTTGTTCCCATTATAGACAATGAAACTAAAGCAAGTGGAGATAGTCTGTGTATTTCACACATTAAGAGCCAAATGTAATAGTCAAATCGGTCAAAATTGAAATAAATTACATCCATAGTTTTAGTCCTTTATGTGTTGTTACAAACAGAGCAATTACAATTTATAATGAATAGAAATTTATCTGGCTCACAGTTTGGAGACTGAGCAGTACAAGGTCCAGGGGCCGAGTTCAAAGAGGCCTTTCTTGTTGCATAACACGGAAGATACAATACAGAAGAGAAGGTGACGGGGTGGAGCGAACTCATGGTAGGAAGAAATGACTTTTGCAGGATAAACTCACTCTCATATTAATGACTTTGATGCATTCATGAGGTCAGAGCCCAAATGATATAATCATTCATAAAGGATCCACCTCACAATACAGTTTGCACTGGTGATTAAATTTTCAATACATGAACTTTGGAGAATACATGCAATCCAGAGCACTAACATATTGGTGTATCATGTCTTCAGGAATAAAAATAAAATTTCTACTTGCTAAAATGGTATTATGGTTAATTAATGTTTTCTATTGAGCATTGAAACTGTTCTGTGTTTAAATCTGCTTGTTCAGGGAAGGCACAGACTTGAGTATAATAGATCTGTGCTCCCTGATAAATAGAAGGGTACATTAAAATGAACATATCAGGACAACTGTAATGTGGATTAAACTATCTATAATCTATGTATCTATCTTTTTATCTATTTACCTATCTATCTATTTACCTAGCTGTATACCTATGTTTAAGAATTTAAAAGCAGGAAATCATTGAAGCAGATACGTAGATATTTTCCAATTCATTAATAATACTTCTAATACAAATCACACTGTAACATGTCATACTTTAGAAAATATTAAATATTCTGGGAAAGCACACAATATAATTAAATGCATACATCTCCAAGGCCACTTGTAATAGACGTAATATAGTTGCAGATTAAAAGCCAACAGAATGACAAAAATAAGTAGCAAATACTACATCCCATGATCTCAGTTGATGACTATTATAACTGCATCTGAATTTACTACTTAAACTCCTGCAGCTATCGATGCAGATAATTCACTTGAATGAATTAGCCACTTAATTTAATACAATTACAAATCCGTTGTTAATCTAAGTATTTCACCAACTAAGAAAACATTTTAACCTTCCTTTGTGCAGAAAAAACATCCAGTGGCATTATCACATATGCTTTACTGCTAATGAAAAGTGTCGTCTATGATTGTTGTCTAAGCTGGTTTTACACTCAGCATGTGTAAAAGAGGTAAATAGCGGAAGAAGTTAGCACAACATTTCCTGTGATGTTCTTAAAGTCCTAGCATGATAAATATTATAATTTAATGTATTTAAGCAAAAACTATAATTTAAATCATTTGTATGCATGGTCATTATTTATATTTTAGTGCTATGTAATGATTGTCCTGATAGTCCTTATAGATTGTTTTTAAAATTCTTAGACGTTTACTTCTTTTAAATTAACACATTATTCTTAGAGCTTAACCTATGTTTAATTCCAAACCTCATATGTGATTATCCTCGTCCAGATTTAGGCAAGTTTTTTAAGACATAAGCCCATGCATTATTTCTTAATCAAAATGAAAGAGCACACATTGTATCTGTTTATTTTTGTGATTAACAACTACTGGGACTATGGAAAAGCACAGATTCATTAAAGTCACACCTTGCTAAATGACTAGCTATAGATTGTTTGATTTTCCAGCAAGTAACAGATGTGAGACTGCAGTAGGAAATGAGGTAACATAGAATTGGACTATTTACTTTTTTACTGTGTTCTAACTGAGTTGCTGTATTATGTATGTTCCACTTAAAAACCTTGTTTTGCCACAGTCTGCCTTTTACCTGTCTTTTTAATTTTAGACCAATTTTGGAATTGGTGATTTCTTCAAAGAGATAAGATCATCCTGGATACTAACATACTTGAGACTATTGCCTATGCATCCTATTTTTATAGCTGAAAATAGTTTTACCTGAATGTCTAGCCACTGGGCGTGATCCTGTGTACGCAAAATAGAAGGTGATACTAAATAGAAGGAAACTTTCTGCTGAAAATATTCTGGACACAACAGCATGCAGAGCCACCTCTTTTCTGCCTGCGCAGTGCTGAGTAAGAAATAAACAAGCTTCTTGAACAAATGAAATGATGACCCAACAGATGGAGGAAGTTAGGAAACTAAAAAGCTCTATCTATAGAGCAAATGATCTAATGCAAGGTAGGATTGCCATAACTAAGTATGGCCTACGATTTAGAATTCATAAAACAAAACGGAAAAAAAAATACTGCTTTATTTATTCTGTTCATTTCCATCTGAGGACTTCTTCTGTATTGTCTTTTAGAACTGCTAATTTTTTCCTATTCAGAAATGCCAATGCATTTCAAGATTCGTGTTTAGTAGAGGGGAGAAAAATTACCTTCTAAAGTTATTTTATCCAGAGCTTGTAAAAGTAGTCATTTGCATAAGAGAATAAGTGAATGTGCATTTATGTGTGTTAAAGAGAAAGCAACAGCCTTCCCTTCTCGGTTCTCAAAGGAATTGTTAGTAAATACCAGATCAAGTCTACATAGACTTGAATCTTTTGCCTCTTGACTGCTCTTTGAATCAGACTGTCTGCTGTTAACACGTGTGATTGACAAAGAGTGGTCAACCATAACCAAACCAAAGGGGGAAGATTTATAACTGTTTAATAAAATTCTGCCATGAAAATGAAGGCTTGTAGAAGAATAAAGAAAAAAGATGCAGCAGACTTTTTTACACATTATGCTAACCTTGAGCCCCCCCAAAGTGTTTTAAGCAGACAAACATAGATAAAACATTTTTTGTTTTTATTCATGTATTGATTGTCACTGTAAGTACAAACAAAATTGTATTATGCAGGATTTTTAGATATCTATGATTTCTAAAATTCTATAAAGAATATGTTGCATTTGTAAGTGAAAATACTGACTAATTTATAATTTTCCCTCACATAATTAATAAGTCTTTTAGGTGCAAATGTGTATGTAAAACTTCATCTGAGGTCTGATTAGCTCTAAAGTTGAAAATAGTGTAATATTAGCATTTTCATTGCTTCTGTGATACATTTAGGGCAATTAGGATAAAACTAATTAAAATACAGAAGGAAAGCCAGTGTGTAACTATTTTGACAATGAGAGTCAAGGGACACATTATGTTTCTACAACTACTCAGGTACAAAGTAGAACAAAGACCTTTGTCATTGTTAAAGAATTTGTTGCCTTTTTCATTTAAGGCTTACAAAGTAGAGCAGCCAGTCTCTGTGTCAATATTCTTAGATGATTATCACCATTCAAATCAACAAAATTCTCTCAAAAATCCAAAAACTGACATGCTATTTATAGCAACTATTTACTCTATTAAATCCGATCCTTTATTATCGATATTTAAGAACTTATTTTTTAAAAACTGAAACCTAGAGTTTATTCAGATTTTGTCTTTTTTTTTTTTTTTTTTTTTTTTTTCACGGATACCCTTATGTGCTATGGGATCAGATCCTGGATAACATTGTATTTATATGTACTGTCTTCTTAGTCCCTCTGCTCTGTGACAGTTTCTCATTCTACCCTTATTTTTCATGACCCTAAGAGTTTTGGGGCATAATTCATCAGACATTTTGTAGCACTCAAATTGGATATGTCTGATGCTTTCCTCATAAAATTTGGTTTTGTAGATTCTAGAACATCACACTTACTTTCCTCATTTTCTCACTTTTTCTCTTTCTCAGTGTAGAACAGAAAAGTAACTAAACTGAACAAACTGATTTCCTCTCCCGCCATACTCTCAGCCCCCTCCATATTTCAGTTTTGACACAGATGGGTGGGGTTTTCAACTCTCTAGTGACCTCTAATTCAATTAAATTAAAATCAATTCATCTCATTTCTGACGCCATCTCATCGGCATTGACTCAAATTTCGTAGATCGTATGATCAGTCTCATAAAACTGTACCCTTCCTCATGTCAGATGCAATTTGAGGGCCCCCAGAAATTCGGACATATCTATAAATTGGGGGTTCTCAATTCCTGCTCTTCGAGTTCAATCATTTTCTAAAGCTTCTCACAAATCTCAGTGATTTGTTTATATTTATCTGTTTTGTGTAAAGAATATTACAACCAAGAAACAAATGTACAGCTGCATGCAAGAAAGGGCAGAGCAAGGAAATCCACAAAACTTGATGTTAGGTCATATTTGTGTTGATGATCACAAAAATGATTTTTAATTTTTTCAACTACCCAAGTTGTTTATTGTTTGTGTAATCCTCCAGACCTAAACTGAAACAAACAGGAGTAATAAAAAGTACTTATTTGTTAAAAGTTTACAGAATAAATCAGAAGGTTTGCAGATGGTTGAATTTTTAATGTAAGCAAAACTATACTTGCTTCAACATTCAGTTTCATCTCCACAACTATCCTAAATGTTAGGTTGATTGTAGAAAAATATGATTCTAAAATGCTGGTTTTCCAGGGCTCAGAAGTTTCTTTCAATCTTCTCGATGTTTTCCTTTTTGAAATGGATTCAAATGTATTGGGAAAGAAAACCACCATTTATTAGATAATTATTATACATCAAAATCTGTGCTTGGGGTATTTATACTCCAAGACCACAAAAATGAAGACCAGGCTACAATAGGTGGACACTCTATAGACTCCACTGGAACATTATGATTTTCAAAGTGTGACCTTTAGGCTGATATTCGCCTGAGTCACACAACAGGGCCCGTCCTAGACATCCAAGCATATCCTGCTGGGAGATAAAGTATGTTTCATACTGTTGTTATAAAAAAACATGAATCTTGAATCTAGGGGATCAGATATACTTACAGCAATTGGAAGGCTCTGTCAACCAAGTGACATAATAAAATACAGTTCTAATATTTTGCAAGTTGCCGCAAATGTAAATGAATACATCTGTTTATACTTGTATAATTTATATATATATACACACTGTTCTAAAAAGTATTATCATAATATTGTTCACTGAATGAATAATGAAAACTCAAATATTCAAATAGATTAACATTACAGATCTTTATATGTACCTTTACATACACTTTAAACTGAGAAGAACAATGTCTGATTATTCAAACCAACTTACAAACAAAATAAGTAAAACTGTATTATATTAGGTATTAAAAATGTCCCTAGAATTTATTAAATCAAGTCAGTCATGAAGTATTTTATTCACACTAGAGTTGTCATATAGATACAGAGTACCTAGCTAAATGTGAATTCCAGATTAAAAAATGAATTTATGTTAGCTATGCCCTTTTTGGCCCAATGCACTGATACTAAATAAATTGCTTGTTTTTTTTTTTCTTTACCAAATCTCAAATTAATTTACTTGAGAATCTTATATTTTTGTTAAATATGGCAACCCTAATTTTGAAAATGCCACACACGCCTGAAACATTCATTTATTTCTTAATGTAATATTTATTAAGTATTTAGTATACTCAATAGTAGTAACATACATTCAAATTGCAATGAGTCAGAATTTGGTTCTTATGATCAATTCCTCCAAGAGCTCACTACCAGAGATTGAGTCATTTACAATAAATGCACATTTATTTCTTACAGCGTAGAAGACGGGAAGTCCAGGGTCGAGGGTCCGACTTCTTGACAGAGAACCTTGTTGCATCATCTCATGGCAGAATGGAACAGAGAGGGCAACGGAGAGAAAAAAGAGGGCCGCCTTGTCCTTTTCTGAGTCACGCACTGCTGAGTGAATGGCATTGATTAAATTGCAGCGATGCGGCCCTCCTGGCATAATCACTTCTTAAAAGCTCCCTCTCCACACTGTTGCACTGGCGATCATGTTTGCAACGCTCTGAAGGATACATTCAACCGTGGCAGAAATTACAGAAAACTAAGATGTGATGGAGTTGAGAGAAATAGCTTTAATTTGAAAACTGAACACCACGTTTCCAAGTTATCAAATAAAACTATTTGCTCAAAAGTAACGAATTATGTTTCTAGGTATTTTTATTCTCAAAATTGTGTATCAGTTGGGACCCAGTAGGAGAGAGAAAAAAAAAAAAGACTGTTTTGAGTAGAGAAAGAGTAAAATAATCTATTTTTTAATGTATATAATTGCTCAATACGTGACTAAATTGTAAGAGACACTTTTATCACAGAGGCACAAACTTCAGAGTGCAGCTCCACTCCCACCCCCATCACCCCCCCCAAAAAAAAAGAACTGAGAAGGTTCAGGGATAGAGATCAATGGTAGAGCTCTTGCCTACCACGCACGGAGTCCTGGATGTGAGCCCCAGCACCGGCGGAAAGCAAATAAACAGAATGATAGTAGGAGCTCAAGGAGTCCAGGCACAACTACTGAGGACAGTAGGCTACTTTCTTAGATGGTGCTGTTGTCTCTGAGGATAGTTCTTGGACAGTTAGAAAACTGCATGAACTCAGGTAATACTACAGAAAGGACTTGTCTTGCCAGGATGAAAGAATATTGCTAAAAGGACCAGAAGCCTCTACAAGTAGCAGCCAGCAAGGAGTCCTTCTTCCCCTCCAGCCTTGCAGTTTATTCTCAAACATGTTCCTTTTTGGCAATAAACAAACAAAAAACAACAACAACAAAACAAGGACGTCTATACACAAAGTAGCAATGGAGTTTGCAGAGCCCCAGTTTCTGTGTCAAAAATAGTACAGAATAACATTTTGGAAACTAAGGAGAATAATTTGATGTTTAACATCAATTATAATGCACTCTATAAAAATGTCCTGTATATATTGTCTTTTGTCATGTACTTTTTATAATTTTCTATTTCTTTTCACTGATTTCCACTATGTCACAGGAAAAATAATCTCTTTTGCTAATAGTAACTGATTTTCAAATGTCTTTTTCTTTCTTTGGCTGACCTTACTTTATTGCCATTCAGATTTTTTTACCATGTAAACTTAAACATTTTTTAAATTTTCTATCTCATGTACATCGGTTTCTACCATAAAGAAAGCAATGAAGCTGTGTTACATCAGTAACTTGGTTATTGATGTTAATAAAATCATTTTGTAAGTTACATGGAATATACTCTTTGGGGAATTTTCCCTTTCTGCCACAATTAGATTTCTTAATGAATGTAAAACTGAGCACATTTTATTCTCTAAACTGAAGAAAGATAAGAAATTTCTTCATATTTTACATATTAATATGTTAAACCAGGAAAATATTTAAATCCTTGCAAGTGTATACAACATATACTGTTTGCTACTATTACTTGCTAATCCCTTTCCCCAAAACTCCACCATACCATTAAGTTTTGATCTAAGACTTTGGGACAGTCTCAGTATAAAAAGCAGTGGCAAGCATTCAAAGGTTTTTCATAAATAAACTAGAATCAAATATATATCTAAAATGTATTCTAGAATTATTTTTAGTATTACATTGGACTTAACGATACAAAAAGAAATTGTTTTTGCACACACTAATGGAAAGTTAAAAAATGATAGTAGCACAATGTAATATACGTTTAATAAAAGTCATAAGAAAATTGGAACTCATAAACATAATTCACTTAAGTTAAAACTAAATAATATCAATAAGCAAAAGCTCCTGACACATGACAGTGTAAATGAAATTCAGATTTTAAATCAAATTGTGGTTAAGAGATAAAATAAAAGGAAATTGTTTATATACTGTGGTATAATAATCAACACTGATAACGGTACAGTCAGCATTATTTTGAAGAAACTAAGTGAAGGGGATGTCTGTACTCATAAGATTTTAAAATTAGGTTTACATTATACCCTTCTTAGAGAAAACTAAGAGTAATAAAGCAACGCGTGCTGTATAGTGCGTGTTGTGTAGTGTTTAAGCATTCTCTATTGATAGTCAAGTTGCAGAGGGACAAACTCAACAATAAAATGATAATTTTCATAGTGTGAAATACTTGGAAATTTCTTTCTTCTGATCGATGACTTCTTTTGGCATTATCTATGCTTTGTATGCATAGATACACGTTACAATTTCATTAATAAAATTTTCATTCTGCTTAGAACTCACTCAGGGTCACCAACATTGCTCTATTATAACAAAAATACAAATGTAGGAGGAAAAGTTTCCATCTTTTAACTCCTCAGCTTAATTAAGGACATGTTAAGAACTTCTCTACCAAAGACACTGAGATAAACATATCACATTGGTCTTTAAGTGGCATGGCTAGCATGAGAGACACAATGAGTCATCACACACAACTCACGCCTCTTTGGAAATCTACATGGTTAAATCTTAAATCTGCAATATGTCTTAGACATAGTGTTTCTTTAATTCTTGCTTTGAAGAAATGTCCCAGCAATTGGAAAAGATGCAGAAAAATACAAGTAAATGAATATGTAATCACTAGGAGTCTGTATAGATTTAATGCAAGTATTTTATTTGATGGAAGAAAACATATGTGCCCAATACATTTGTCAGAATATGTTTTACATTCTTGATGGGTTAAGCCATAAAGGAAAAACCATTAAAGTTTCTTTTGTTTCTAGTCTTAAAGCAAAGTCATAATTTATGCAGAACATTTATAGCAATTAAATATGTCTTCTACTTAAGAATATACTGTAACACAAACACGAGGTTAAGCCAAAGAAATATACTTCATCACATAGTCCTGTAGTCTCTTAAAATTATTGATTATATTGGAATTTTCTACATAAGATTAATGAGAGGGTTTTTTTTTTCTTTTTTTGGATTTACAAACATTTCTCTAGGCATAAGTTCATTTAACATGTTCTAAAAAACATAAACAGGATATTCTAGGAAAGAAATCTATCAAATAACCATCACATATGAAAAAATTTCCATACACACTATTACTGCTCTCTTCTGAATATTGAACTATCACTATCACACTGTGAAATAAATGGATTCCTGCTTCCTCCTGTGTCTGTTTCAGTGACTTTATTTAGTCAAGTAATAATAGGAAATCCAACATGATTTTCTGTGTGGGTGGTAGAAAAGCAGAGCAAGAAATGAAATATGATGGAGGGAAAAAAAAGGGGAAGAAACACAAAGGAAGCATGAATTTATTTAGTGGGGAGGAGTATGTCTAATTCCTAAGAACAATTACAAAATAGAGACATCCCAACCTTTCCTCTGTGAGAAGTTATTACCTGTGTTGATTTTAGGTTACAAGTTGTCACATCCTTTCTCTCTTTCTCATTTAAGATGACAACGTCAAATTCATTCCGTATATAATACACATCCAGAGAGTCAGTCTCCCAAGACGTAGCTTGAGAGCCGCAGCACATTAGTAACACTGCTCTGCATTGGACACTAAGAGACATCAATTCAAAACAACCTTCTGAGGGTTTAAAGACATCAAGCTTGTATTACAGAGACCTCCTGAGCTTCCCGGAGAAATACCTAGGAGATGCTCCTAAAAACACATACGTCAGACACACAAAGTTACACACGTGTGTGGCTAAGCAGAATAGTCAAACATACGTATTACTTGAAACTGTGGTTACATTAAATAATCATATTAATAGCAACTATTTAACCACCACGATTCTGCGAACTAGTAAAGTCTGGTTGTGGGTTCCACTGTCATTCCATTTCTTGTGGCATTTGCTGCTCCTAATAATGAACTTTGATGTAACCATGACAGGGAAGACACTTAAATATAACAAAGATTAGAGACAGATGATCAAAGGAAGCAAGTCATTCATAGAGCAAGTACTTTCAGGTTAAATGAGCAAAAATTCAGCTTTTTCATTATAATAACATAAATCATCCACGATCTTCAAATACATTTTATCACTTACAGTAATAAAAGGAAGTAAAAAAGGAGAGAAGGAATAGAGGGCATGAACACAGTTTTCTGATTGGAATACGATTCTTCACGGGAGCTCGGGAGGGACCGAAAGCAGAAAGTCGCCGCTGAGTTAGTCCAGAGCACCACAGACTGAATGGTTTAAACACGTTATTTTTTTTTTTTTTTTTTACAGCTCTGGAGGCCAGAAGTTCAAGGTCAAGGAGCTAACAGAGATGTTTGTGGTGCAACGTCTTTCTGGCCTGAAGAGGACTGTGTTCTCAATCTATTCTCACACAGCCTTTCTGACCCTCTGTCTCTTCCTTGTCTGGATTAGGACACTTAGGATCACGTGTAACCATAATTAGGACCTTAAAAGCCATTTCTTCAAATACAGTCACTTTGTAGGCTCAGCTTCAATTTATTCTTTTTTGGAAGACACCATTCAGTACAAAGCAGTTCTTGGTAAGTGGATAGATTCTGATGTAGGAATACCTGGTTTAAGTCATAGCTCTGCCACCTACTACCACTATTGATACTGGAAATGAATTTCCATTTTAGTATTCAATTTCTCAGGAGTAAAAAGGGGATTAGAGCTGTAATTTCATCATGTGACATTTTTCATAAATTTAATAAAAAACTTTTGAAGTAAATATAGGGGCAAATGAGGTATGTAGCTTTCTGCCTATTTCTAAAATTTCTCTAATTTCTACCTTCTCCACTAACCAAATACCCAAGGGAGTTCGTCTCTCCTTAGTATTATTTAAGTAGCGTCCAATGTAAGTAGTATGCAAACCTCAGAGGGAAAATCTGTGCTCTATACACCAACTAGTTTAGGAATTTTGATTCGGCGAATTGTGTATCGGTTTCAGGGAGTATTTAGTTATATTACCAATTAAATCATAATCTGGAAGAAACTGTTTGCAAGCCAGTTGAATCACACAAGCATCATTTCCTCACATGAGGATACTCTGAGATTCACAAAGTGAACGTCCATTCTCTTTTCCTCATAATGAACAGTAGAATATTTAATCTTATGATTTCAAGACATTCCCAATGTGATACATATAAACATCACATCTTACCACATTGGATTACGGTGGAGCCAAGAACGTACAATTTTTTAAAAAATTTCATATTTTGTTAATTCACTGTTAATTGTTTTTACTGAACGGTTTAGAAATTTGATCACTTTCAATCTCTTTTGTATGAAAAAAACACGGTGTAATTGACAATCTAGATGACTTTTGGTTTGGTAATGACTTTTAGATACGACACAAATAGCAGAATCTGTGAATCCAAGACTTGATAAACTGGATTTAAATTACATTAAAAATTTATATGCTGAGAAAGACATTATCAAGAGAATAAAAAGGTAACCTACATATTGGGAGAAAGTATTTGCTAGAGATATAATTAATAAAGTATTGTTGTTCAAAGTAATACAATAAATCATTAAAATTCAATAGGATGAATTTCAGTACATGGAAAATAAGCATATGAAAACATGTTCTACATCATATACATCTATATATCTGGAAAATGAAAATTAAAATAACTAGGGACCTCTATATACATCATTTTGGAGCAGTTAAAACCCAAAGCACTGAGAACACCAAAATCAGGAAAGAATTTAGAGCAGAGATCTCTGGAATATTTCACTCGTGATAGGAGAGATTCAAATGCTAAGTAATAGATAGGTACATAATTTTTAACTACTTTCATCTTTTTCATTTTTTTAGATAATCCCCAGGTGTATCATCTTTTTCATTTTTTTAGATAATCCCCAGGTGTATCAGGAAGAATTAATCATAATGATTATTCTGGTACATTGTCATCATTGGTTCAAATATAGCCATCTGTAATTATGTATTGGTTAGTTTATTTATTTTTAGTTACAGAACGAGTCCCACAAGAAGCCACTACCCCACCATAAAACAAGAACATTAACAATAACTTTGTTGTGACAGAAATTGTGGCTATATCAATTATTCATTTATAATTCCTAACAAAGACGCAGCACTGCAAAGCTGGGTTTATTTTTGGTAATGTGGAAACATTAAGAGCGAGCAAGAATAATTTTGGATGGATGGAGACATCTTGTAGGGAATTTGCAAGCACTGCACTGTTTTCTTGCTGTAATAGATAATTTACATTCTGGGTGAGAGTAGAAAGATTCCTGAGGAATCTTTCTTAAGAACAATGGACTGTGGTTTCAAGCGTGCGCCTTCCATCTGCCTCTCATCTCAGAGAAACGACAATAAGAAAAGCAGAACAATTAGTTGTGGAATGCTTGGTGGTTTTCAAGATCATGAGAAGAATGTGATAAAACATCATTTAATCGTCTCCCTTTTCTGGCAGTGGGTTGAAACTATATTAATTTCTTTTCTTCTCTGCACAAGGTTATTTACCATTTGAATGATTATTACCCAATAATAGCCAGCAGGTGACATTTATATTGACATTTTCCAGACTCAGGTAATATTGTTTGACCCTGCCCACAGACCCTGCATTTTCGAATAGCGCTATATGTCACAATGACAATAATTTAATCTTGACAGATTTTTTATTGGAATTCTAGAAGATGGTGAGATTGTTGTTTCAGCATTATCTGCAAGAAGAAAACCAAGTTTCTTTTAAATTATAAGTGTAATATGAAAATAGAAACAGTTGAGGGAGGAGGTAAAACAGAAAAAAATCATCGCACCCTTTTTCTCAAGACTTTGATATTTTTTTTCCAATTCACAGACAATAAAGTATCAACTCTAACAATGGCTTAAAAGGGTCACTACAACCGTATATCACTGACATTCGTACTATGCATCACTCTGCCCAGCCACACTGGATTCATGCTGTTCTGGAATGCATTGCGTAGGACCTTGCAGCAGAGTCTTATTTACTGGTCCCTCTGCTGGTGCACTGTCACTCCAAGACTTGTGCTATGGTTGCTTTTCTGTTGCAGTCTGGTTGCAAATAGCTAGCTACCTCACTCACTTTGCCTCTTTCTTTATCGGTGTCCTCTAACGATACCTTCCTAAGGAAGCCAGCCCTGCTATTGTATTTGAAATTGCAATCACATCTGTACTCCCCACACACGCAAGTTGGCTGACTTATTGTCCTTGTATATTTTGAATTGGCTCCTTACCCACATTCCTTTCTGCTATGTAATATAATTTACTCATCTGTTTGTTTTATGATCTCTCATCTGAGTGCAAGAAGTAAGGGCTTTGATGCACCTCCAGTTTGTGAAAGAAACTTGTCATACAATTTCAAATCCAAAAACATGAAACAATATTTGTTGTACTTTATTTTAATGGTATTATTTTCTCTTATTTTTTTTCCCATGCATATAGGTATTTCCATCTTTCAGTAACACATAAGCTGGTCAGTTTTCTGTGAGCTAACCCAGACCTCCTCTTTGCATACTACAAAAGAAGAAGTTGTGTTTGATGATTTGTCAATAGCCTTAGTCCATTTAGTAGGAAGCATTTTGAAATTTTCTGATGTTGCAAATGAATATTCTAGACAAAACCTCACAGTGACTCCCTCTCCTTGTGTCCTAATGTACCAGGATAAGAGTCTTTCTGCCCATCTGATGCTGGATCTTGGTATATAAGTTGTGCAATGTTCTCTCTCCTCTTAGTGTTTGATCCTAGAAGGGAAACATTCCCAGTGTGCCCTGCTTGGTGAGACATAAATCCCATGCAGTTTTCATTGATATCCGATGGATCATAAATGCCTGGCTTCTGCCGAGATACACAAACCAAACTTAAAATCTTCTAAACATGCTCGTCTTTAAACTCTTATTTTCCTCTAGTACATTTGTTTACAATATATCGGTAGATGCCATGTTTTTAATGTGATAAAAAAGATCAAAGCCAACAAATATGCTATTTTGATAGAATTTAATTTGTCATCTTTTTTTGGATAAAGCCGCTCTATGAATGTTTGGCTGTAATTTGGAAAGACAAGACTCCCTGGGACCAAGGTCAGAGCTGTGAAATAGACTGTGCATATCTCCAAACAGCCAGAACATAAAGGTGGGATCAAAGGGAGAATGGTGTGTTCTCCAGAGGGCTGCACACATCTGCCAAAAAGGAGAATCATCACAGATGTACTAATCTGCTTTTTCCCTTCTCATCCCTTGTGTAATCTGGAACTTTGTTGCTGCAGAGCTGTGCTGGCTAAGGATCTAATAAGCAAGAAGAGAAATCTCCCTCCATGATGCTTTTGGAATAATGAAGATGTTAGGCTGCGGGGATGGCTATGATTTTCCAGCTTGTATGTAAATACAGGTAAATTCTCTTTTGAACAAAAAGTTCTTAAATATTTAGGGCAAATTCTCCCTTCGTGAGCTAAATTTCTTCATAAAATTTGAAACGTACATAAAATTTTCCATAACATGCGTAAAGATTACCTTTTAGATCTTTACTTATAGATTATGTAGATTATGTACATAAATATTCTGATTTTATACTTGACTGAGGTAGATTCATTAAAAATGACAAATAGCAAATAAGTTTATTTTTGCTTTAAAATATGGGAGAGTCACATGGTCATATCTTGCTAAATTAAGCAAATCCCTTAAGGATCCTCTTGGCACATGCTTGCATAATTCTGATTTGCTTCCATACTTCTTCACAGTTTAAACTCTTTACAGCTTCTTAATTTCTCCATTACATCATCAGCATTTGAGATAATGAGGTTTTGACATATCTAAAAGGGAGTAAACCTAATGAAGAAACCACATACACAAGTCAAATTACATTTAAATGTTTTTCCTACTTATCATCAGAATTAAAGGTGTAATTTAATATAGATTTTTGATTAAAAACAGATGGTGCACCTCTGTTCTCAAAATGAGGAATAAGGCAATTCAGCTGAAAAATGTGAGCCACTGAGATAATATCTGATAAGGAAGAAAGGCAGAATATATTTTGATTCTGTCTCCACTGATTCTTCATGAGTCTGTCCTCTTAAAAAGTAACTAAGATGAATGCCTTTTGAAATATCATCATTGTAAGAATCATATATAAACCACATTGCAGCAGTTTTTGAAGGTTAGTTGTATGAACTTTTAAACGATGTAGTTTTATTTACGTATGTATGATAATCTCCAAAAATGGACCCATTAAGTCTCAGGTTGTAAGCAGTTGAGGAATTTGAGGAGAAGATGACAGGGCCAAGGAGTAGCCCATTTTCAGCTAGTTTGAGGGACGGACTATGGTTTCTGGTAAGAGCCAAATTTTAAAGTAGAACCAATGCTTCTAGCCTGAGGAATTCACATCTTTGTCTTGTTTCCTCTCCTTGACTTGCCTTCATCCGATAGAATATGGCAAAGATGGTGCACTATGTCAGGACAAGTACATTATTATGTGGTATGAAGTTGCAGTATCTATACTGGAAAGAGACTGTCTCTTGCTAGCCTAAAACAGGCGAGCTTGTGAGCTGCCACATTGAGAAGGCAAGGAAAGTGGGCCGCTCTGGCCAAAAAACAAACACACAAACAACAACACCAACAAAAAAACTGAAGTTCTCAGTCCAGACTGTAAATAGTTAAAAAATTCTTTACACTACCACGAGGCTAGACCTCAATTTTTCCAGTCAGACCAAAGGCGAGACTGCAGTCCTGGACAAGGTGACGTTTCAAGTTTAAGATTTTCCAGCCAAAGACTCACCTAACCAAAGACTAGTCTCCAGACCTGAAGATGTGTGAGAAAATAAATGGGTGTTTATTTAAGGATTTAAATTTGGGCCAATATTATTATGCAATAGAGAGATTACTAATACGAGTGTTTTCTCAACGCTTGGCTGGACTTTCTCTGTGATTAGAGACAGTGGTAGCTTGCCAATGATATCGCGGAACACAGTGATATCAGTCAGGCCCATACAGAGATGTTCGGCCTTGCCTGTTAAGAAGCAGTGATAAACAATTTGTATAAAAATCCCCTGCGAAAACTTGTAGAACCAGCCTTTTACCTTGGAAGAAATATTCTATTTTCCTCATTGGTCCAGTTTGATAGTACATAAACGGTAGTGAAATATACATAAGACCCATTCCTTTGCGCTACAGAGACTCCGTGCACGCAACCTCTTTGCAGGCTACTATTTTAAGAACATAAAAAGCACTACCCTGGAAAACAAATATCCCATTAAATTTTGAACATACTACCTTGGAACACAGATAGGCTTGTGGCTAAGAATATGTTCCAAATGTGAGAGTAATGGCAGAATTTCTAGATTGAAAGCAAAAGCAAACAATGATGACTCTAACAGTAAAAGTTCTTAATTGGAAATTAATAAAAGATGGAAAGTAACAATGAAGCTATGAATACATAGAAAGATTGCACATTAATTCTTCATGTATTTATCTGTTATATATTTTTAAATTACTTCTATAGTTTATGAGTTCCATTTAAAATGTGGAAAGAGATTATAGTTCCTGCAAACTGTTTTCTAGATTATAAAATAAATTGTAAGTATGTTTGAAGATATATGGTAACATGAATTTGTTCAGTCAGGTTAAGGATTTCGTAAGCATGAATGTTCTATATTATTTTTTATACTTCTATAATGTTGTCTATATTACTTTTCTATAAAAATAACTTATTTTTATAAATTTAATCCATTTTATGGGATTATGTGTATAATGTACAATATATTTTCTTCTTATTTTCCTATTTTCATTTTCCCATGTACAGAGAATGCCTATTAGATAATAGATCGATGTGCAGGTTAACACTGACTAAATTTTATAACTCTCAGTACACAAGCATTTAATAGCTTTCCTCCACAACAGCAGATGGCAATAAGTTAAGTAATAGCAAATTATTATATGAGAAGAACACTGTTATGGAAGATAAAAGAAAAGGTGATCCATAACATTGCTCAGAAGGTAAGAAAAATGAGGATTGGCCCTAACAAGTCAAAAGCTATACATTGCTACAGTATTGATTAAATTGTACTTTTTAAAATATCACTCAAGACCTTGGTCAAATCAAGCAGCAGGAAAGACAAAGATCCCTCAGAGATTGCAGACGATGGTCTAGGGCAGAGAATGCAGAATTTGTGATCAAATCCACTTTGGCATTTGGCAAACTCCCTCCACAGGGATGTGAGTCTTAACGCACCGATTCTGTAAATGAGGAAAGATAACGGATTTGAAAATGAAAAAGAATGCATGACACAACCAGAGTAGCAGCCAACCTGTGGTTATTATTATAAAATATTTCCCGTGTATTTGTGAACTCACAGATTTCACACAGGTGAGAATTACGTTCTGCGTTACCTGTCTGCTTATAACTGATAATAGTTAATTAGCAAGCTCTTTTGCCAAATGCTGAACACAAAATATAAGAAGAAAGCTTGGCAGCAAAGAATATGAAGCACTATTTATTTTTGGGGTATGCACAGGTACTCCCTTATTCCTGCTCTACACCTTTTCAGAACACATCTAGTTATGTATTGGATAGTTTATTATGTTTCTTTGTTTCTTTCTTATTTCTTGAACCAGACCAGGGAAATTAGGCTGAAATGCATACATGTGAGTAGTAAAATCCATCTACAGAAATCTATAAAGTTGTACCTCATTTAGACATGAATAGAGCACAAATAAGACACATTCAATCTCTAAGTTATTTAATACTTTTAAAATATTCAATAGATCCAATTTAAAGATGCCTCATAGAAGCCAAAAGCAGGAATGTAGTAAAATTAAGGAAATTGTGATCAAACATTGTAAATACCTTGGTCTTTGTTTTGACTTCTTTTCTCAATTTCTCTACTTAGCTTTCTTTCATTTCTCCCTTCTGGAAAAAATGTCTTTGCCTCTTCAAACCACAAGGTACACTATTATATAATATATAACACAGAGATATTGCAGTTCTGTGTTTCAATTCCAGCCATGTGGACTGACCATTTGGTCCTTCTTGCAAATCTAGGGAGATAGGCATGACGAAGCAACTTGGAGACATGTATCTTAGAGGTGTATCTTAGGAGGCTTAGAGGTGGCCAGGAAGATGGACCATTGTAGCATACAATGTTAACAGAAGTTTTCAGATTAAGAAGTAGCCTGATAGCAGTGAAATCTTAAGATGTGAATCAAGAAATATTCCACTGTCTTAATTCTAAAAGTTTGAGCACTTGTCCCTTGGTGTTGCAGTCTAGAATACAGCAACATGAACATATCACCATAAAGCCATCTTACTTTTGGAATTTCATTTCCATAGCCATCAAAAAAGAATATAGGTAAGTCCCTGTGTGTAGTATTTAAGGATTACTTCCACATAGCTCCAGAAACTTTACTCAGGAAGGCATAGGAAATTAAGAGACTTATTATATGCACAGGTCCTAGAGACAGAAAGAATGACATACCATGCAGTGGACCATGATCAGGGAGCTTCCGGAGAGTAAGTTCACGGAAGAAGTTAGGGGAGATAGAGGGAAAAAAGACAGAGATTCAGCTCTTCTGAGAAAGGTGGAGTATAGGAACAAAAAGTTGGAGGGAATTTGATTGGTATATTTTACTATCAGGAGGTCACCAAGGGGGAGGCGTAGCTTTATCAGAGTGGTGTACCTGGATGCTTGGGCAAAGTGTTTGTTACTTGTGGGAATACAGAAGAATCGGGGAAATATAAAGTTCTAAAAATTTACCGCATCTTAGCCTTGATTTGCCTTGTCTATTTAATCTATGTGGTAATACCTCAGTTCGCCAACACTTCTTTTCATGAACAACCCAGTTCACTAACAGAAGCAGTTGGCAGAATTTTGTTACCATTCTCCACATTGGTGACCAATAAGACAACAGCCACCTTCCCCAGTATCGTGGAACAAATTAAGTTTGTGAACCAAGGTGCTTCTGTATACGAGAAATTACAAATAACATTCTGGCAAAACTCATCTCTTTCTAACTTTATATTCAATACCATCAAGTTGCAAACTCAAAATAGGTGATAGTTAAAGAATATTTATACCACAGAGATAATCTAATAAAACCTTTGAAACAGAACTGGTTTTTACTTTTGTTGTATAGAAAGTTAGTTTTTAAATATTTGCAATATATACTGCCTATTATATTCTAGAGTTATGAATTTTATATTTTGGGGCTTCAACTTGTAGTTCTCTAGTGGTAGAGAGATAAATTGAAAATCCCAAACAGTGTGTCTGAGGACACACATTAGCTGGGGAAAATGAGTATTTTGCTTTGTTTCTTTTGGCTGGCAATGTTTGGCTGTTTACTTTTTGGTTTGCAGAATGCTCCATGCCATGGAATAGGAAATGTGGAACAATTGCTCAAACCAGGTTAATTATGTAAACTTATGGGTTCGTTGATGTGTAGTTAATGAAAGGATGAGGCGGGAAATACAGGAAGAAGAGTCGTGAAGGGTAGAAAGATATTTAGGTATTTTATATTTAGGAACTAAATGGATCAAATAGAATGTAAGGTAAATGTTACTTCCTTCATTGAAATCTGAATTATGCAAAAGACTTTTGGAGTTGAACTTACTGTTGCTGTAAGGAAAATAGCGTCATTCCTGTCAAGCACACAATGACATCACGGCATACCAACAGCGAAAGTGAGCAGTTTTCAAAAACTCTTAACAGTAACACCCCAGAAAGCTGATTGGTCAAAACCAAAGGCAGATGGCAGAACTACCTCAGGTACAGTAACAAACAGGACTAGTGGAAATTACCACAAAAAACATATTTTATGACACTGCAGAGCTGCTACTCAGACATGATATCGTCCAATAAATGACTGAGCTATGCTCACAAGCTTACATACTCAAGCCTCAAAAAACAGACTCTGCAAGAACACTGTTCCGTGACATGTTCTCTCGGCCTGCCTCAAGTTAGACCCGCACTTCCGTTCAGTACATGACTTAGACTCAATTTGGTCTCACATTCATGGAAATAACCAGGATCAGCACCGGATAGCTGAGTATGTGTTCCATGTAGAATAAGGGTTCACTGTGTAAGTAAAATGTGGATCCAAAGACAATCTCTGCTTATTGTCTGATCTGTCTACGTCTCCTATTGTAAAACACTCATGACAATTGTGTTTTAGAGATAATAGGAGTTAAAATTTAACTTAGAAAAAAAGATACAGGGAGCAAACCCTAGAAATGGATACACAGGCACGACCAAGATAATCCAGTCACTTTCATCTTGATTTTCTTAGTTATTTTAGGCTCTTATAGTCCCTTTGTTAATGAACAATTTAAAATATTTGAAAGAAGTGACTAAAATACCTTAGAGAATAATTTTGTTTATACTCTATTTTTAATGTTTTTAAAATTTTTATTATAAAAATTAGATAAATTTTAAAACTATTGATATAAAATTCTATAAACAAAAGTGAAACATTTATTTAAATGATTCGTTTTTCTGGGATGATTAAATATATGCTCGAAATCATTTAAATTATCTCATATGCCAACAACAGTAAAGTCAACTATTAATTCATTTTATTGAAGAGATCATTATTTTATTGAGTAAAACTTGTACGCTTTTGCTATTGTTATAGTTAATGGATAGTATAGGAAGTATTAAATATGATTCTACATTGAAAAAAGTCTACTTTTCAAATCTCCTTATATTCTGATTTTGTGCTACTTGAACAATTCACTGAATAAGTTTAATTTTGAGCCAAGGCATATTCAAAAGATCTGAAAAGAAAATGGTCTCATTTCCATTTTAAATGTCACTGAAATGAAAATACTGAAGTCCTGGATAAGTGATTTCTTTTCATAAGGTTAAATATCTGCCAAGAATATTAGCTGAGTTTTCTCAAAATTGCCCTTTAAGTGCTACTGCTGCCAAAAAAACAACACAAGGAAATGATGCTAGTATTGTCTGAAAATTACGATGTCATGACATTGACTTGCTATGATCTTATTGCAACTGGGGTGTCACTATAAAATCAAATGTTCATTTTAACCAATTTTATAAAGCAATTTTATTGCTACTGTTTATTAATATGCTTACATACTTGAATACTGCCCTGTAAACTGATAAGCTAGTGAGTAAGACATGCTATAAGCAGATCGTTGTTACACAATGTGTCAGCGCCATGAGAGAAGTATTAGTAATAAATTTCAGAGTCTGAGGAAGGGTTTGCTACCCTAAGAGAATATATAAGGACTTCACCTAAATACAATAATTTGATTAAATTGTTTAGCATGGAGATGATTTTTGTTAAACGTAGACTTCCCAAATAGAGCGGAACAGGACTAAGGCTGAAATAGTCTCAGTAACTGCACAGGGGTCATTAATAGAAACAAGTGACTCATAGCTAGCACGCAGGAAGTACATGAAAGACCCACTTAAAATGAGGTCTGTATGACAAAGACCATTCTTTGTAATTGGTGGGGTAGGTCTTAATAACCAGGGATGTGCAGACTAAGTCGGAGTCTTCGGGGAGAAGGTCTCAGATAATACTTAATTTGAAGCAATTATTCAGGAGATTCTGACGCTCATTACTGACACATAAAATTATTAGGTCAACGCGTTATTTTCTAGCATAATGATAAGAATTTTTTAATTGAAAAATCTTAGGTTACAACTCCATTTCCTCTGTGACTTAAACCTTGTCCTGTGTGGCTGTAAATTGCTAGGGACATCAACTTGACATTTAAATGCAAACTACAATGTGGCCTGATGTCTTAGTGAGGAGAAGGACCATTCTAAATGCTGTATTCATGAGGCTGTCTCTGATTTATGTTTTTATAAGTTTTATTGAGATGTAATTGATGTATAAAGGACTGTACATATTTAATGATCATGATTTGATGAGTTGGGATATAAGCCAACAACAGTGATGCCGCCACCACAATCAGGCTAATAGACACTGCCAGTGCCGCCCAGACATTGATTTTTAAATCAGTGCATTTGCCAACTACAAATTAAAGCTTACTTTTGACACATTGATCCAATCAATATGTTACAATGTAAACAAACAAAACACTTGGTAAAAACATTGTTTGTAATGGTCCATCACATTGTCTATTTGGCTTGACCAGAACCTCGAATGACATACGTAAAAATGAAGAACCAGCACTATTTTCTTGTGGCTATAGTCTTTGACACCAATTTACAGTCTTTCAAAAATGTCTTTACAGATAATTTAGAGTCCTGTGAGGGGATCTTAGAGGCCATTTATTTTATTTCATTTTTAAGGGACAAAAGAGGCTCAGGAAAATAATTGATCAAGTTCTACAGTTCAATGAAAACTACAAAGTTAGTATTTAATCGTGTAGTCTTCTGTCTGTGAGGTAGCTTCTTATCAGAGCTATTGTCTTTCTATTTTCTCAAATAAGATATTTATAAATTCACCATAGAAATTCTGTGAAGGTCTAGTCCATATTTCAAAGAATCAGGTGCTGGCAAATGAAGAAACAAGTACACATAACATGCCATGAATAAAATCTGTTCTTGTAGTAGTGGAGTATGACATATACAGATTTAAGGTTTGTAAATTAAACCATTATTGATGGATTTTTTAAATTAAAAATCTTTCTCTTTACAATAGTTTTAGACTGACAACAAAATTGATTGAAAAGTACAGTTTCCGTATACCCAAAGTTCATTCCCATGCACAGAAACTTCATCACCATCCACATTTCATCACCATGGAGGATTTGTTAGAATCAGTGAAGCAACACGAACACATCATTATTACTTGAAGCCCACAGTTTATAATTAAAGCTTACTGTTGGCGTTTTATATTTTCTGGGTTTTGAAAGCTGTACAAGAATATAGGTTTACCTTTGTGATATATTGTTTTCACTACCCAAAAGTCTCCTTTCCCATGCCTGTTCATTCCTTCCTGCATTTTAACTCCTGGATACCACTGATCCTTTCCTGTTTCCATAGTTTTATCTTTTGTAAAGTGTCATCTGATAAGAATCATATATCACGTAGGAAGCTGAGGCTTGAGTTTGAGGCCATGAGTTTGAGGCCAGCCTGGGCTACGTAGTAAGTTCAAGACCAACCTGAAGTATAGTGAGACTCTGTCTCAAAAAGTCAGAAAACAAAAGGAAACAATAAAAAGGAACCTCTATTTTTCCATGGCTTGACATCTTATTTATATTTACTGCTGAATAATATTCCATTTCCTGGATGTAACATAGTTTATCTATTCATCCACTAATGTACATCCTGCTGACTTCCAATTATTGAAAATTATGAATAAAACTGCTTTAAAACTTGTAAACGTTTTTTGTGGACACGTGTTTCAGGTCACTTGGCCAAACATCTTGGAGCAAATTTAATGAATCATATGCTAAGGATATATTTAGTTTTGCAAGAAATGACTAAGTTTTATGCCCAGGTGGCTGTACCATTTTGCATCTTCCCCAGCAACTAATGAGAATCCCTGTTGTTCCGCCTCGGCGGCAGCACTCGAAGTTAACATTTTGGATATGGGCTTTGTACTAGATGGAAAGAGGTCATAGGTTAGTATTTAATTCTCTAATTGTATATGACTTTTAACATATTTTAAATCTCATGCTGAGTCACTTTAAAGGAAGCTAAATTTAGAAAATATTCATTAAATTTCACAACATCTCTGTGACTGACAGACAGTTGTTGATAGAGTAATGAGAAGATTTAATATTTTTTTTTACTTATTTATGCTTGGTTTATTCTGTGTGGTTAAGAAGTAGAGACTTGTAACAATGCTTTAAAGAAGGACAGTGATGGTGAATTGCTTTTAGGAGTGCAGTGACTGAAAAAGACTTGACAGGAAATCTGATAGGTGGCAGTATCTGTTATATAATAGTTGCACAGTAGGTTAGAAGGGAATAAGAGAAAAAGAAAAGTAGACTTAAAATAGCACATCTGATTTAGACAGGTAGAAAGTGCTCAGGTTAAGGTATTTTCTAATGGCTTAAAGTCATCTTGCCTCTGTGGATCTCTGAAATGTGGTTGTTCAAATGCCTTTCCTGAAAATGCCATTGTCAGATTCTGCAATACATTTTGATATTAAAATATCAAAGAATTTATGAATGCCTAAAATACCTTCTAATGGTGTATGATAGTTTCTATAATGGTGGCATCTAAAAAAGCAGTTGATTTTTGATTTTCCAGAATTCTGTAATAATAAATATCTTCCAATATCCTGATTAAATGTAATATCATTTAGTCATCATCAGAGAGAACTAGAAAAAATTTGGCTTATTTGTTAAATTGGCATTTAATATCCAGTGAGATTGTCTTTGTCCGTATTTGGAAGATTTCTCATCTATAATGATGTAGTGTGTGAATATAGCAAAATGCAGGCTCACAAAACAGACTCTACTTTAATCCAAAGGGGAAGATTTAAGAGAAAGGATAGATCTTAAAACCACATGTGAGATAAAACTGAGACTCTGACAAATCTAAATAAAGGTAAATGAGCTCATGAAAACTTGGACAGAGTCTCTAAAACTGGGGAGAAGTATCAAAATGAAATTTAAATTATTTAATGTAATCATCTATTTTTAAATGGGAGAAGGAGGATTAACTAAATTTTGCTGCAATGAGAAATTTCTGAAGAGCAGTCTTACAACAAAATCAAGCAATGGAGGAAATGATAGCAACATTAAGTATCACATTCCATTAACCGTCCATGACTTCATTGTTAAAATAAACACAGTTTAATTCAGCTACATTGTTAAAAATATAAGTATTAGTGAAAATACTCCCAATATTCAGAATATGAATCACATAGAAATTAGTGTGAATGAAATGACTATGAAGTATTTTAGGATAGTCACTTGTGGAAAGGGTGAAAACAAAGGATGATTGAGCAAAGGGAGAGCTTGAATTATGATACAGCCTCAGGGATGGACTAAATGGAAACGGGAGTTTGGAAGGCAGGATGGCCCTTTGGAGGTGTCCACAAACTTGGAGAGAAGTTTGACATTGTCCTCCATATCACCTGTCAGGGCAGACCATCATTGCACACAGACAATGATGGGAAAGCAGCAGCACCCGGGACAAGGTGACTGTCTTAGTCGAGGCCATTTCTGAAGACAGCACACAGTACAGACTCTGGAGCAGGGTTTCAGCAGCCCTGGGTGGAGATCCTTCATTTTGCATGGGATTTACAGTACATCCTGGCTCTTCCGTGCTCACTACTTTTCTACTCAGATTCGACTCTCTAGCTGTTACTTTGCAAAGATCCCATTGGACTGATTATTTTTTTCTTGGAAAAATGGGGATTTGTTTGAAAAAAACGGGGCCCCTGTTAATGCAGCTGGGCTGGAGGCCTCAGCAGATGCTATTATGCTATTAAAACGTCCCCTCGCCACTTAACAAAACCATTTGCAGTGGCATTCAGAATACCAAGTACAAAATGTATAAATAAGTACTTTTAGCATAAAATACTTCTATGACAAAATAACTACGAGGAAAGTATAAACCACTTAAGCTGTTGAAAATGTGTATAGTATAATCATGCATTAAAAAACACAAAATTTCCTGCTAAACATTGAGATCTGAGGAAAATCAAAGTGCAGGTTATACAAAAAAATCAAATTTCAAATGTCAGTCATTTTTGACAATTAAGACAAGGTAGCTTAAAATCAGTATCAAAGCTCACAATATGATACAAACATGTTAAATGTAAATGGATGAATGAGTCTTAATATATATTGTGACTATCATTTTCTTACTTCTTAACTTGAAATTCACCTTTTTATCTGGCTCCCTGAAAATGCATCTGTATTATATTAAATATCTTTATTTGGCCAAATTCCATTAAATTTTCAGTAGTATGGGGTACTGGAGCAACATTGGAGGAAAACTCGTTTTGCTTCCTGACTCTGGTGTGATTGATTATCTAGCTTCTGCAGTGCATATGGCACCCCAAGCACCCCGCTCCTGAAATACTTGCACATTTTTCTAGTGCCTGGTTCCTGTACTTGGGATGGCCAGCAGCGAAGAGCGGCAGCAGGAGCCTTCCCTCACATCTCTTCAGGGCAGAGTGGTAGCAGAATGACTCTGTTGAGATGCCTGCCAGGGAAGAGCTTTTCCTGGCTTCCTGTAGGGAGTATTTCCAGCCAGGGCCATCATAGCACAGTACCGGAGGGTCTTCATTTCCATAGCTGTGTGCCTTTAAGAAAGTCTGGTTCTCACAGGAAAGGAAATTTAACTTTCCTGAGTGCCAAATTTCAACCTAAGAGGCAATGATTTTTTTTTTTAACTCGTTATGCCTACCTTCCGTAGTTTACCCAGCATTATACTCAAACATTCTCAAGTAAAGTGTCCCCAGCATGTGTGGTTTCTTTTTCCTGACAGGAACTAGGCTGAAAAAAATCATGTTATTTTCAATGGTTCTCAAATATGTCTGTAAAAAAAAAAAAGATGTTGTGATACCTTGACAAGGAACTATTATAGTTTTTTTGTTGTTTTTGTTGTTGTTGTTGTTATTGTTATTTTTTTAAATGATTAAAATACTTGTATGGCTGAATGTGGTAAAATAAGAGCTATGATACGCCAAACATAAAAATTTAAGGATTTAGAAAACTAAAATTTGAGTCAAATTGCTAAAAATTTTCAAGTATTTTAAAAATTCTTAGAATTTGCTCTTAAAGGTATTAACAGAAATATATGATAACAGATGTACAAGGCAGCATGTTGGAAATCAAATCAATTCCAGTAGGCAAAGGGAGGAGAAACTGCATCTGTTTGATGATTTTGCAAGAAAATTAATGATAATTCATGTAATAGGATGAACAATTTTAATGACTAATAGATAAATTTTGACCAAAGAAAGATATGTTAACTTCCTTATTTTAATGATCCTATAGAGCTATAACTCACATACTATCTAATTCTACCACTTACAGTAGATAATTCAATATTTGAAAATACAGTAAGAGATATATGAAATCATTGATCTTGCCAAATTAAGAATATTTCATCATCTCAAAAAAATCTCATTTTCTTATATAGTGTTTACATGACTATCAGAATCTTGAAATAACAAATTCTAATAAAAGGAAAAAAATGATCCTTCTTGGTTTATTGTTTTCAATGATAAAATAATGGTTAAAACAATTATGAATAACCATAGTAGGTTTTCTTGAGTAATTCAAATTGTATTTTTAAATATAATGAATATAATACTCTTAAGACTTTCTTTGCCAAGTAAATTAATTTGGGACAAACAAATCCTTGCTAAACACTGGCAAAACTATTTTAATGAAATAATCTAAATTTACATATTTTACTTTATAAGTAAATATTGACTTCTCTTCAACATGTTGATATAGTAATTTTATATAAGCTGCCATGTTCAACTTAAAATCAAAAACTAAAAATGTCGTATATGTTCTATTTAAATTAAAGATCTTTACAATTCCTAAATTTGTGTAAATATGTGAGGACATGGGTATGACTTCTCACTTCCATATATCTAGATCTTGCTTGAAATTTTCCTGGGTTAGTACGTTCACACAAAGGAAAGGATGTTACTAAATGAGGGGATGAAGGTAGAAGTATTCACTTTGCTAAGATTGGTTACGCATAAGAAAACCAGATTCAAATGACTTTTAGACAATGTGCTCCGTATGTGTATGTGTGTTTACATGAGAAATGTTAGAAATCGCACTTTAAAGACATTTTCTCTCTGCTCTTCAGACTTAATGGCCAAGGACGTTTGTGTCAGCATCTCCGCCTTTCTTCCTTTGTTACCGCTTCCCTCGTTCCCCTAATAAATGCCTGGACAGCGGATCCCATGTGGATAACTGTTTCGATGGTAATATATTCTATAAAATTTCAACAGACTTCCACACATTTTTATTTATCAGAGCTCAGAACACAATACCTCAGTAAGGCACATTTGCCTGCTTTGAACTAAAGAGCTTCAGAAGCAAGTTGTTTCTGCACTTCTCCCTTCATCTTGTCTTCTGGCCCTCCTTGCTCCCTAAAGAACCCCAAATTTAAAAAAAAAGTCCTCATTTAATTTTCTCCCTTCAACCCTGAAGATGTTTGTTCTAAAGAGGTCTTCTTCCATAATTGGAAGGAGGAAGGCTACACACAGAGACCAAGAAGTATCAAAAAAGATAGAGGCTGCTGAGTTCTACCTCTTACTCTATCACCATTAAATTATCTTCATTTGTCCAACCATAGTTCCATGTGACTATCTTTTCTTCATCAAACCTAAACAGAAAAGCAAAATTTTCCCAGTGTTTTGGGTCTTTATATCCCTCACATCATGTGAAACTTGTAGTATGTTAGTCTATTGTGCTTTTTATTGTTTACCTGTTTTTAGCTATGGGAAAGTAGGCTAGCACTCTCACCATGCAGTAAGAGCAATAGCACACCTTTCGGCTCCTGCTCTTTTCCTCCCAAGGTGTGATGACTGGTAGCAGAAATTGCCACATTCTCAAAAAAGTCTAACTTGAAATTGTGTGGCACATGACTGAACAAAACCTTATTTTCACTGCCAGAAGCAAAATAGAAAGAATTAAGTAGAATATTAACAAAAGCAAAATGATTATTAAAATGCAAAGCATTATTGCAAATAATCTCAGTTTTGTATACATTCATATGTATTACCACATATGCTTAATATCAATTTCATGAAAATAAACATATATTTCAGCACGTTCAATTTATGGACCTTATATAAAATGATGGACAAATGGCTTTTACAAATTAAGCAAGTAGAAATAAATTTAAGAACTGTAGATGCCATTAGAATTTATTGTTCTGAACTAATAGAAAAAGGCATTTTAAAATTTAATGTTGAAGAGTTTCACCAAATGAAATCAAATCAAATAAAATAAAAACAAATAATATGTAATTTCCCTCCAAACCCGAGCACATTTTCCATCTATTAGCTCCAGGACAGTTTAAATGAAATACTTTGCTAAGAAAATTAAAAGAATTCATGAAAAATAAACTGCATTGTCAAACTCAGAAAGAAGCTTGTGAAACTTTGTGGATGACTAGCCGAAAATCACACAGCTATCTCTTAGTTTGTGATATCTTTAGCACTGTTACAATTATGCTTTAGGATCTATATACAATGTATGATTTCAACTCTAATCTGGTTTCGCAACAGGATACCTTTCAGTCTAAGGAGAAAGGCAGCGAAGTCAAGTGTTAATGTTACTCCTCAGTTCTCGGCTAACAACAGTCCTGATGTTGAAAAAGAAGAGTGAAAAAATCAATTATTGTGATAACAGGATTTAATAAGAGTCTTTCAACATTATAAGTAAAAACACATTCAATAAAAACTAGATACTTTGACTGAACATTTCAAATTTGAAGTGTATTTTCTACTGGCTCGAACATTACAAATTTTGCAGCACAGATTGTAGTGATCATTAATTAATTATCACAAGTTTTTAGGTAAGTCCTGATAGAAGTTTTTAGGTAAATTCTTTAGGAAAGTAGTCATTTTCATACATGAAAAATTAAACTATTTGCTTTGATACAGACACGTGTTCTTCTAATTATTTGAGAATAGCTATTACATATATATATATATGTGATTTGAAAGTATTTTCTAATTTTTAAGTCTAGCCTGCCTTACTGTTTAGCCAAGTCATGTAACAACTTTATTTTATTCCTATTAAGATTTAATGATGCAAGTCTTTAAAATTCCAAGGCAGTTTTCAGGCCATAGTACAAATTAACCTACATATACTAAAGATTCAAAGGATAGCTCCAAGACTCAATTTCTGTGTCATATCAGAAAAGTAATTCAAGTTTCATATATCATAGCACCACTTATTTGCATATTATATGAAATATTTGAAAAGAAAAATATTCTTTATATCTTTTTCAGAACCATCAACCACAGATTCATGTAAATAAATCAAATGTAACAGAATGATCCAGAGAGCAGATTCCTTTCAGGAGCTATTTGACTAAAAATGGGACATCAAATTCCTTTTATAAGACATTCCTCTTCTTTGTACCAGGAAGAAAGGAACAACAGGAACAACTCTTTGATTTGTAATTACTAGGTAGTAGTGTACATTCACCAGCCTAGAGAAACAACGGAGAAAGTATCGTATGCACAAACCTTCAGTAAGTTTCTCAAATGTGTATACACACTCTATATATTAATAAATTTGTTTTCTTTTCTTTTTTTGAGTCTGCACATTGTCACCTTAATTTGCAGGTGTTGGGTATAGAACCTAAGAAAGTAGGGAAGAAGTTTTGTAAGTTGAAAAAACACATTCCATTACTGTATCTATATAATCTTTTGCTTCTTTTCTGTATCTGGGAAACAAAATTGTGCTACTCTCATTATTTCAAATCTGTCCTTCAAAATGTTGGTCTGTTAGACTGGCAAGTGGACTCCGAAATGGACATTTTCCTAATTCGTGTATCAACTTATCTTGTGTTAGATTCTGTCAAGGAACAGGGCAAATCTGAAGGAAAGACATGGGAGATGCACTCTTCCGTGGTTCCCTTGCTGTTTCTCTGCCCCATCAGCAACACTTCACCCCTTCACTGGCATGTCTTCCCAGCTGGGCGCTTTGTCCTAGATTCTAGCATTCTGTGCACTCAGAAACTCGCCTTCTTTGTTCACTCTTAGTGGTTTAGCAAACAGAAACATTTCATTCTATCCTCAGAAGTCTGATTCCCAATAGCTCGGAGTGGATTCTACTAGCTGTTATATCCTAGAAACTCAGAAATATTTTGTTTCTCTGGACTTAAATTTGACTATCAATTTCTATAGTTATTATTCCTGAATTATCCCCATGTTCCCTTTGTTATTAATTTATGTGATGGTTAAAACCAATTACGTATACTAAAGACTGTCTATTGAAATTTCCACAGCAGTTGCACCAGTCTCCACCCTCAGCAACATTAAAGAAGGTTCCTTTTTGCCCACAGCCCCTCCAGCATTTGTTAGTGGTTGATTTTTGATGACAACGGTTCTTTCTGGAGTGAGAGGGTTAGGGTTGGAATCTTGGTGTTGTTTTAATTTGAGTCTCTCAAATGACTAGTGATGTTGAACATTTTTTCATATATTTATATGCCATTTGTACTTCTTCATCTAAGAAGTGTCTGTTCGTTTCAGTGTGGAGATTCCTCAAAGAAAAAAAATATATATATATGTATGTATATTTTATAGCAGTACAATGTTTATAGCAGTACAATGTGTAATAGCTAAATCTTGGAATCAGCCCAAATGCCTATCAACAGATGAATGGAAGAAGAAGATGTGGTATTTTTATATAATGGAGTACTACTCTGCTATAAAGAAGGATAAACTTGAGAAATTTACAGGTAAAGGATGCACCTTGAAGCCATACTCTTAAGTGAAATAAATTGGACACACGTGTTTAAATATTGCATTGTTTCTCTGGTGTGGAAAACCGAAAGTGTAAATAAAAACCAAAACGTATAACAGATATTGGGAAATGAGAAGAAAATATTAAAATGGGGAGAAGAACAAGTAAAAGGAGAGGGGGAAAAGAAAAAAATGAATAAAAGAAAAAGTGGAAACAAAGCTTTTGTAAATAGAAAAGGGAAGAGGGGCTGAAGAGATGGGAGGGGATTGGGGAAAAAGAATCAAGATATATTATGTATAGGTACAAATTCTCTATGATGAGTGTAATCATTGTGATCTAAAACATACCAATAAAATTAACAGTGACAAAAAAGCTTAAAAAATGAAATTTCCAGACTATTTTTCCTTCAAAAATATCACTTTGTTAAAAATGAAAACATGAACAAATATGATCAAAATTTAAAACTCATATATTAAGAAATTCAACAATGATTTTTTAATTTAAATTTCTTTTAGTAATTAATATCCCTTGGGTATAAAGTGTTGGATGTTTATATTTATGCCAACTAATGTAATGCTCTGAAAAATTCCAAGTTTTGAACACTAGAAGCAAAAGATTTATTATGTATCTACCAGAAAAAGTGTAGCTAAATACTTTGATTTAATCCTACGTTTATACAGGAAAAATAGGACTATCAATGCTGTTTTATTTAGAACAGTCTTAGAGTCAGATAAAATATTTTTTGTACTAATTGCACAGAATTTGAGGACTTTGTTTTCTAAGTTTTATGTGGTAAATTTCAAGAAAAAGTTTGAAGAACTTGTCTTATTTAAAAAGGAAAGTCTATGAAGTTACTTCAGGTTAATATAGAGTGCTAAGACATATCAAGTGGCATTTTGAGTGACTTTGAGTAAAGATATCCTCATCTTCACTACCACTTCAGACACGAATGATTGCAAAAATTAGATTAAATTGGGTGATAAAATAAATTTGGTTGTTAGTAATCTTGCATTTTGATTATTCAGAAAACCTGTTATGTTAGAAAAGTAAACATCATTTGGCAAAATATATATTTTTATAATAACCCTTTTCAGCTCAATCAAGTCAATTCATTCTTTAAATCTAGAGTATAATTAATCACAACATGTAAGTTGCCAGGAAGATAATCAGGTAAATGCCAGGAAGTATTAGTCCCAGAATTGTCAATCAGCAACCAAATGAAGTCAACTGAGGGTGGTTATATTCTGGGCAGCGTTTGGGAAATACACACACACACACACACACACACACACCCCCTTATCAAACACATTTTCAAAGCAAGAGAGAAGTTTTTTGCAAATACATGATAATCTCAAAAATAAATCATTAACTGTCTCCTGAATGTATACTGATACAAATATATACATTCAAGTTCAACTTTAGGAACTTTAGGAGGATTGAAATAAGCACTATAATAAGATGAGGGACTTTCTTATTAGAAAACTCTTGACAAGTATGCAAAGTAACACATGAATATGTAGCATGGTCCAATTTCACCCAGTTTAATCAAATATTAACTACTCAAACAACATTTTAGATAAAGACATCTAAAAATGAAACAACAAAACTAGTAGTTGTGCAAGTGTGCAAGGAGTGAGGGAATTACAAAATAATATTTGAGGTGATCAAAACCAAGGTGGATCATAGCACCATAGATTTCATTATTGAAGAAAAAATAAGAATTCCATAGGACTTTTTAACTCATACCCTCCACAGCATTTCAATTCCAAAATAGAATGAATAACACCCTCCAAAAAACAATGAGGATAATAGGAATACAGCAGAATGATAATTTGAACAATAAGAAATATCTTGTGCTCTTACTTGAAATGTGAGGATTTTTTTGAGAAACCTGTAAAACAGCAAATTTACATAAAATGTTTTTAAATTGTTTAGTATTCACTGATGTTCACCTGTGGAAGATGGACCATGTTTATTGTAAAATCTAGCATATAGTTTTAAAAAATGCAACATGCCTTTCACATTTGGAAACATTGGAGATGCCTGTGGTGAGAATAAGGGGAAAGTGATGCAAAGAAAGATGTTATTCCATAATATATACCTGGTAAAATTCTACTTGTGACAAGAAACTTGAATTTAAACTTCATATGGGAAGGCTGAATGTGATGTGATGCAGTGACTGAGATTAACTGATGCTGGGTCTCTAGGCCCAGGAAAAAGTCTCCAAAACCTGTTCCCGCCAATCTATCAATTGCACTTGAATTCAATAAGGACTTACTGCAAAGTAAGTTCTATATATTAGGAAAATCATACTCCTAATAGTATTCCTATTAGGAAAATTCCTAGGCAACACAAAATATCAGATAAAAGTTTTACCACTATTGTAAGAAACTCGTATTTCTAAAAAATTACTATGATTTAATAATGATTAATTCATAAATAAATATATATGTTTTTTCATCTATGGATTTACATATTGTATGTATACTTCCATTTATAAATAGTTATAGTCTAGGCAATTAATTCACCGATTTTACACAATTTTGATGAAATTTATTGGGCAAAAGCATGAGCATGTTAAGTAAAGAAAAGGAAATTTGAATTGAAGTTTGCAGGCTCTGAGGCCAATGCTCTCCTGTGAAAATAACATGTTTTTTTCTTCTACTTCAGTGATTTATAGCACTTCCAAAGAAATTCCAAAAAAGATAATGTTTGTTGCATTGAAGTTGCTAATAATATTACCAAAAATGTAATGACTTATTTTTAAGAAAATTGAAGTTATAAAGTGAATTAAAAGCCCCAAGTTTCTAGTCATTTGTGCACTTTTATATGGCTACAATCTTCTGGGACTGTAAACTTTCCAACACTCAACTGTTTAACTTCCAGTAAACATTCTGATAAAAATGTAGTGTTTAAAGAAGGATACATTTAACTGTGTATAAGATGTGGCATATCATTAAATAGCCTTCAAATAATAAATTGCTTTTACCAGATGGTATTCCATCTGACTTTCATCAATAATGGGCACCTTTGGTGGCACCTAAGATGGCATATGTGTTTAATTATGATGCTGCATTTGAACATTTGCCAAGGTGGTAAAAAAATAGGAAGTCAGCAGCTTACAAACATAATCATGACAGTCTTCAAAATCTCTTACTTCAAGTCTTAAAGTACAATTTTGCCTTCCATGTAGAACTAGGCAAAAGAGAAATTCACAAGGGTTTACATAATTTAAATTATTTGTTTTAATAAGGAAGCTACAACTCTAGTTCCAGAGTCAACAAATTATTCATATTTTAATAAGATAGGAATATTTTGATTAATAAAAATACTAAATTATTAGAATTTGTGTGTCAGGAAATAAAAGAATTTAATTCATAATTGAATATATTATTATTTTATATTCATTACAAAATTTAAAATGAAATCAATAATTTATATTTAAGTGAATAGTTTTAATTTTACTTTAAATTATTCTACTTTTCTACCTTGAGGGTTTTTCTAATTCTGTACATGAATCTTTTAAGAATTTAGAATTGTTCATTAAATATCCAAGCACAGTTTCTGAAATATAGATTTTTTTTCCTTATAATGGATCACCTTTTTCAGTTTCAAATCAGGGAGAAAAGTAAAGGACATTTTTCGTTGTTATTCATTAAAGTTCTGTGATTTCACAGAAATAAGTAACAACAGAAGAATGCGGGTAGGAGCATAATGAAAAACACAGCATGCAATTTTCTTTTATATTTTTAATAGCTTATAATTTGCAGGCCTTCAAGAACTTTTGTCTGACTTATAATAGAAGACATGGCTTTGTAAAGTTAGTAAAATGTTAAGTTCATTTTTAATTAGCCAATACTCTAAAGCAATGTGAATGTTTTTCCTGAGTAGTTTTCTACCCTGGTCTTGTTAGCAGGAAAATCAAAACTGCTTGTTAAATTTTCCTCCACTTAAGAACTAATGTGACTATTTAACAAGTAACAATATTGCTGGGTAGCTCCCAAATGACAACACTCTATCCTGTTCACATAATTGGAGTGGAGTTAAAATTGTCTTGTTCTGTAGGAACAGAGAAAGGGGTATAAGCATTAAAATGCATAGGAATGGAAGGCCTTTGAATGACCAAATTTTTTTAGAAAAATTGAGACAATTGGCTTACATTCTTTACATCCAAGAATGAAAGTGTTATATGTGATCACAGAGCAACCAATACTTTGATGTCTTGGGCACATAGCTAACAGAAATCACTTGAGTATTAGGAAATACAGAAATTCAAATTTAGTAGGTTTTATATCAAGATTCTTACCCACAAGAATAGTTTGAATACAAAGGAACTTGCCATATGGATACACCAATGTTGATAATTATTTTAAAATGGAAATACATTTTTATCACATATTCTTGTTTTTATGAACATTTTTATTTTGCCTATGACATTCATCTATCTCAAGAGCAGTGGATTTGGGACAAGGGAAACACAAAGAGAAAGATTTGAGAAGCAAGAGCAAGATTATGTTAGTCAGCTTTCTGTAATTCTAACACAGTGCTCGAGATTAGCAGCTGCGCAGGGAAGAGGTTTCAGTCCCAGCGCGTTTTGTCTTGGTGCTTTCATCTTGTGGAACTACAATACATTATAGTAGTAGTTCTTGGTGGAAGAGATCTGTGCATCTCATGGCAGCTAAAATAAAGAAAAAGAGAAGGTGGTGGGGTCTCGATATGTCCTAAGGATCCAAATTTCTTCTTCCAAGACCCACCACCTAAAGTTTCCATCACTTTTGACAGAGTAACACACTGCTCACACAGCCAGTAAAATGTGTACTTTTGGAGGTCATTGTAAATATAAACTGGAGCATTTTTAGATTTTGAAATTTGGAAAAAGTGATGTAGTAAGAACAAGATTGGCATACTATATAGAACTTTATACAAGACAGCTTAGAATAAAAATAAAATACTATATAATAAGAAGAGCTTTTCTTCTGAACAGAAACATGGGCACCAAAACCAATGGAAAACATAAAAAGAACTCATAGCACAAAAAAAGGAGGGGGGGCTGGGGATTTAGCTCAGGGGTTAGGGCACTTCCCTTGCAAGCACAAGGCCCTCTGTTCAATCCCTGGCACACACACACACACACACACACACACACACACACACACACACACAATCATAGCACAGACATGAGTGCCACAAGAATTGTCACCTGTCCTCCTTATCCAGTGAATGATTCTAATTTTAAAGCCTGAAAGCAGGAAGATGAGTAGTAGGAAGGGTTAAGCATTACTTCCAAAAGGGTGCTGAAAATGGTTTCAATGAGCGTTTACTCAGATGCCCCAGGTTATAGCCTTCGGACCCTGGTATGTAATTATCTCTCATAACCTGGTTGAGAAAGGACGCATCTGGAAGGACCCATTCATTTTATAGGCCATCCGGTACTTGCTGATAGGAGAGAGGGGACAGTGTGACAAAGGAAAGGGAGATAATCTGATTTGCCATGTCGCATTTGTGGCAGGCAGAAATCCACAAGTTTCCTCATTTTTAGGGAAGAGACACTAAGAGACTCATTTTATGGAAGATGCAATGAGAGAACAAGTAGGTGAGGAAAGGCCTTTTAGCCAATAGACTGTTCTGATAAATAAACAAACTGTATATTAGAGGGAGGAAAAATAATCTGCTAGTTTTTAATTGGAATATGTAAGGTGAAGAATGTGGAATTGTTAGCTTCCAAAGAATGCAGTTTACATTGCATGTGTAGTTTATGACACTTCTGCCTGATCTATATTTTAGACTGAGTTTCTAATGATTAAAAAATTCTACTGTTCTGTTTATCAGAGTAAGACATAACTATTTTTTCAGAAAGAAAGGGTCCATGCTTCTCCAATGAATTATCCTGAGAGAAGTCTTATAAAAGAACAGTTAAAAATTATAAATTTGAGAAAAAAACTAAAAGAGAAAGTCAGAGAGTAAAAAAAGATGTTGGAGGTGAAAGAAAAAAGGGCTCAAGGTGAAAGAGAGTATCCATTCCTTACAAAATATTACAAAACTCAAATTTGATTCAATTTCCTTTTTTTCCTATTACTTGAAGATTATCTAAAATGTATGATTTTTTTACTCCCCAATAAGATTGTAACTTAAGTCCAGATATACTATTGTCTTTTTTCAATTGATTGCTATTAAAATAGTCATCCATTAAAACAGAGGCAGACACACATACCCATCCTAAAAGAGAAAGGAAGGATGCTCTTTACAAGTGAAAAGTCCTGGAAAGTAGTAGAAGTCAACTTCTACCTCCTTCTGTGAGGTAGAAGCGGTGTAGAGTTAGAGCCGAGTGGACGCGGTGTAGAGTTAGAATAGTTAGAAGAGATCACATTGGTTTATGTCCATTAGGATCACACTTTGTAAGGATGGCTGTCGGAGGAGGTGGTATTTCATGCCTCCAGCCAGAAGAACATACCTACTTCTATTTCTCTATGTGCAGTTAATACCAACCTTTGAAAGTGGTTCACTGAGGTGGTCCAGAGTAAAAAAAGTAGCTACAAAGGGGTAGAGAGTCAGTGTTGAGGAAGTTCCTTTTCCTGATGCAAAGGGGAAATAACTCAATAAAAAAATGAAAACTTTATAGATATAAAATCTACCACGACTGACCAAACAATGCTTTCTCTCTGCCCAGATGTTTTACTCCTTCCTAAACAAGCAGTCCTCATTTTCGATTGTAAAAAATATGTTGTGATGCTGCCTCCTGTATTAGTCCATTTTTGTTATTCTAGCAAAATACCTGAAGTTATATAACTTTATAAAGCAAAATGGTATATTTTGACATATGATCTGGAGGTTCAAGTTCAAAGGATAAGATGCAGTGAACTTATCTAACCCTAATCAATTCCCCAAGGCCCAGAGCCTGAGCAAATAAGATTGTTTCCATCCTGCTAATCACCTCAAGATATAAATTAAATTTCAACACATAAAATCTCCGACAACAATTCAAATGATCTCCAAAGAACTGCATGGTCTGACCAAAATAAATAGATCAAAAGGATGACCCTAAACTTGCCTTTTTTATATGTGTAATCCATTAGCCTTTGGGTCTTGATAATTTCCCATTTCCATCAACAGAATGACAAGCACTATTGTAAGTAATAGCACCACAATCTTTGTTTCTCCTCCAGAATATCAACTAATGTCTGATTTAACATCCACTCTTTACTACCTAGTCTTTGGAAAATAAATTATTTACATGCTTTTGAAGCATAGAATAAATGACTAGAGAACCTTTCCAGTGTTATACTTCCTGTAAGAAAAGACTTACAGTATGTCAAGAAAATAAACTGGCACCCCATGCTCTCTCTTTCCTTAACAAGTGGGCTTCTAACATTAAATGGGGCTTCAGTACAGTTAAACTCCTGGGTACTAAACGCCAGCAACACTCAAATACCCTCATCATGGTGACAACCGGATTTAGCATGGCTGAAAATTACTATGAGAATAGATCATCTCAAAAAGATTATCGTTTGTTACTTATTTTTACACTACAGTTAATTTATTTTGGCTTCTATCTGGGGGTCATTACACAGGAGAGACGGATAAAGCAATTATTCTGGAGGACATGTCATCCTAAAAAACCAATAACTATAAATGGAAGATTTGTGTCTCTATTAATTTAAATTGTATTAAAATACTTTTATCGCCAAAACAAATTTAAAAGACTGATTTGTTTCTTTAAATTGCAAACTTAAATGAATGCAGGTAAAACTAAAATAATATTTACACTAATAATAATAATTATTATCATTACTTATATTGTCCTTATTTTCTTATCTGTATTATACTGATCAGGAAGCATGCTTCTTTTTGTTTACAGAATTAATAATATCACATGCCTTAAATGGTTCTAGAAACGCCACTTAAATTAATTTTCCTTCTTATGAAACTCACTTTTGTTACATGAGTCATTACAATTTTATAATATTTTATCTCTAATGATTATTTTATCTTCTCTATTATTGCTCCAATTATTTTATTAGGGTCATTATTAACTTCTAGAGATTTTATTTTATATTCATCTGTACATATAACTCATTTTTAGCAACAACAACTATAACAACTCCTACAGGAAAAAACAGGTAAAATAGGCCTTTCAGATGATTTTATCGAGTGACAAAGTTTTATTTAAGTCAATCCAATATGCAAAGTGGACATATGTATCAAATTAGGTGTAAACTATCTTAATGAGGAAAGAAAGACTTGTTTTGATTTATAGAAACTGAGAGAAATGAAAACCACTTTCACATCAACTCTGCTTAAATTTTTTCCATAGGGTCAAATTGGAACAGTTTTGTTTTGTTTTGGTTTGGTTTGGTTTTTTTTTTGGTGCAGGGGATCAAACTCAGGCTAATCATTGAGCTAAATCTCCAGCCCCATGGCACAGTTCTTTGAAACACTTAAATCACCTATAATACAAAAATTAATAAAACATGAAAAGTATATCACTACGTAATTTTGATTTTTGACAATATGTTTTGCTTTAAGCCTACCAATGAGATAAGATAATTACTTTAGACTGGAGCATAAAACTGAGATTGTTGGTCCAAATTTGCACATGGCTATGTGAAAGAGATTTGGATCTTTATTCTCAACCTTTTCTTTTGTTTTGTTTACTATTCAGCTACTGTTTTGACTTTACTAGAGTGCACATTAAAATAAAATGCTTTACAAATAGACCTTTGACACATTTTATATAATAGTAATTAATTTTTATTCAAGGGATTATATAGCATTCACAAAAAGTTTAGTAAATAATGTTTTTAAATGAGACCTTTTTGTGGCATGAACTTACCTAACTTTTAAAGTTTATTATAATTTTAAACTGTTTATATTCTTAAATAATCTAAGTCTGTGTCTTTGATAGTTTCTAAGAATATACTGAAATACAATTTCACACCTATTTTACCTTTAGAAGTTAGAATAATAACAGTGTCTTCCAAAAGTATGATTTTACTTCATTTGATTTTTAGTATGAAAAGATTTTCAGTATGAATAAAGGGTATTAAGTGAGACCTGAATCAGTTTTGAAATAAGAAAGTAAACATGCCAGAGAAATACAATTTCTATTTTACTCAAGTGTTTGCTTTGCAATAGGATTCCTAATTGAAAACTTATATTTACTTGACTTCTAGGTGCCTGTGCACAGTCAAAGGGGAATTTTTATCCTCTAGCCACTCTGTCATTACTTCATAAAGATTGTAGACGGTCTATTTTTGTAAAATATCTGATTTACTTATCCTCAAAAGCACAGTTAAAAGTATTTGTTTTGCAAAGTGGAATAAATGAAGAGATAAATTTCCTGGAACTGTAAGGCAAGCAAGATATCCTTAATTTCAAGGGTTAATGTGAAGTAAGTAACTAGCCTAAGTTTTATCAGAAGTTACATGCTTGGTGCTCGGAAGACAAAACTTAAGAGGGACGATCTAGCCGCATTCTTGTACCACAGTATACAACACCATCGCCCTGAAGTACTTGTCCAGGTCAAGTTCCAACTCCATAACTGGTTGGAAGCTCAGTGTAGTTGTTATAAATAGTGGAGGTGTTATGGAAACAGCATTATTTGTGCTTGTAAAGATTCGATTTAGTCTTTTTGAAGCATTCATATAGATTAATACATTCCAATTTGGAAGAAAGGAAGTTGATTTTCCTTCAGAGGGACTGCAAAAAGAAGACACAAGAGCAGAAAGTATAGGAGATTGAGAAACAGGAGCCTCTAGCTTCCCATGTCCTGGCTGATACAAGTAATATGTTATATGCACACATAGATATGTATCTTTACTCTCTCATACACAGATACATACACACACATACACATTATTTGGAGCTCAAATAATGAACAGATATTGGCCTGACTGCCAATCATGGAAACTAGGCCTTGAACTGATTTGATTTTATTCAATAATAAAATAATATGAAATATTGATTATTTCCGGAAAAATAAGAATTTGCTAATGCTATCACAAAAGTACCACAGACTGGACAGCTTGAACAATAGAAATTTAATTTCTCACAGTTCCGTAAATGACTAGAAATCTGAGAACGAGGCGTGAGTCATTTTTCCTTCTGACGCTTCACTCTTTGACTTGTGGGTGATGGCTTTTCCTTTATTTTCACAGGACTTTTCTTCTTTGTGTGTCTGAGTCTGAATCTCTTCTTAAAGGACACTAGGCTCATCAGATTCAGGTCCATTCATGAGACTCTTTTTACTTTAATATTGCTTATAAATTCAGTATATTCAAACACAGTCACACTTCAAGGTCTTGGAAGTTGTTAGTTTTAAGATATGAGCTCGGATATGACACAATGCAGCTCATAACACCAGTTCTCCAGTGACAAACATAAACTGCACTCGTTACTGAGTAGATATTGAAATCACTTGCTTCAGATGGGTTTTATTCTCAGTACCAGAAGATTCAAGTTACGTCAGTCAGGATTCAGTACAGGAAAATGAAATTCTATTGGGATTTAAAGGGACTTACCAAACAAAATTCAGTCCTCAGGTTAGGAATGGTCATTGGGATCAATGTTATCTACTAATACGTCAGGAACTACCTCAAAACACAGTAATGATAAACAATATATTTTTTGCTCTGTACTTGTATTTATGTGTCAAGAATTCAGAATGAGGATGCCATGTTTCTTCTCTGTGATGTCTGGGACCTCGGGTAGGAGGACTCAAATAATCAGAGCCTAAAATTCTGGAGGCTAAATCTTTCTCTTTCTCTCTCCTCTCTCTAGCTGAAATTTCCTCTCACTATAAATGTCTCTTGTTAGCCAGACATCTTTCATGGCTGCTTGAGGCTTTAAGGCACAGAAAATGGAAACCTTTCTATTACTTTTAAAATCTGTAGGGGTTGGGGATTTAGTTCAGTGGAATTAGGTGGGGATTTAACTCAACATAAGATCCTAAATTAGACACCCAGCACCAAAAATAAATACAATACAATACAATACATCAATGTCAAGAAGGGGCAAAGCCTCATTTCCTTGTACACTACTGCTCAGAGTTTTCAGAGGACAGCTGTGGTCAAAAGGATGGCACATAAACTCCTACTTCTAAAGGGAAAGAGCGCCAACATCAGTCTGCCAGAACTCACCTCCAAATCATTCAGTTTTTCTCATAAGCAGTGTCTCTTCTCATTCCAGCATACGGCTTAGAGTCAAGTTCCAGATACAGTCATCTCAATCTTGTTCTAGGACAGATAAGGTAGCTTAGGTTCACTTCCTGGACCAAGGCTCCTCTAGGACTGGAGAACACTGAAGTAGAGAAAATCTCCACACCCCCCCCCCACATACTTCAGATACACAAGGTGAGAAAGCACAGAAAAATCTCAGTGAAAACTCCCCTGTGCCTTGGTGAACAGCAGTAGAGCCATGAGCATCACCGCTTCACAGAATTTCTGAAATCCAGTCACGCCATCAGCCTGCTCACTGGTGCTAATTCAGCTCCATGTGAAAAATTATCTGCTCTTTCTAGGCTGCTGTGTTCACTTTTTGTTCCTGGGGCCATCCTTCCTTTCCTGCAAAACCTGGCCAATGTTTCTGAGTCACTTCTCAGCTTGCTTCTTACCTGGTGAATTCTGGAGACCCAAAGTCCTGTTTTCTTCACACTATCTCTATTCTTCATTCCAAACTTGGAACGACTACACTTATGAAATTACCTTAAAATGACTGAGGTGCATCAAAATGTACTGGATGCATTTCATTACAAAATGCCACACCCATAAATCTCTTCAAAACAGGTAGGGACTGGAGCTGCTGTGGCTCACACCCATAAATTAGCAGAAACACTATCGTTTAAACATGGGAATATACATACATGCGTGTGTGTGTGTGTGATATTTTGTAAAGTATCAAGAGGGACTTTTGCTCTTTAAATATCCTCTTCAGCTCTAATGAAGGATATACCATCATCCTTTTGACTTTATTTTCAACCTGAGCAATTTTTTGACAGATTATTTTATATGATTATTTCCTCGATTCTCCGTCTTATTTTGAGGATGGTTTGCTAAAGGGAACTTGGATGTCTTTCATCGACAGTGTTTTAATGTTAGACCATTAGAATTTTTAGGTCTGGAAGTACTGTAAAATTTACATTTGCCCTCAGGACATGCCTGCTTTTACTTTGATTGCCTTTTGCTATGTAAAGAGAATAGAGACTAATACACAGTTTTAATTTTGATATCAAGAAATCTTCCCCTGGGAATATTTTCTTCGATTTTTTTTTTCTCGAAAGTGAACAGTTCCATTTTTAGTCCATATTTATTTTCTTGTAAGTGGCACATTCTATAACCCATGCAAATCTATGAATGTATCTCATTTATTTTCCATATTAAGGCCGCTAAGTTTAGCCAAGCTTTCTACAATATATAAGCTACATTTTCTATTTACTAGCATTCAACAATGTCTTTCAATATCCTTCAAGCTTCTACTGCATATGTATCATCAGAGTGTTTCCAGGTTTTAGTTAAATATTTTCTTGTCTTTTTTGCCAGTTACCTAGTACCAAAGCCAAAGCTACAAGGTTTAGTTTTTTGTCTGTCAAAATATCACAACAATTCCAGGACTACTTTCCCTATTGACAAACTACTGAATAACAAAATACTCAAATCATTGTGGGAGACAATAATATATTCTTGTAGTCATGATCTCAGAGACAGGAATTCAGAGAAGATCTATGCGCCATGATGTCTGTGCTCTTTGGTATGACTCCAAAGGCTGCTGCTGCAATAATTGAGCACAATCCAAATGTCTCTTTCCTTTTGTCCACACAGACTCTCAGCCTGGATGCTTTCACTTCCTCACATCAAATCCAGGGAGTCTGGTTTCATATTGTCCCTTTTGGGCTCCAGGATGAATGTAACAGAAACTCTCCTCTTACAGGTAGGCTCAAAACAGGTATGAAATTACTTCTGTAGCATTCACAAAATACAGACTAACTCAGAAACCACAACTCTATCTATGAGAATTGTCAAATAAATGAACCTGCTAATTCACAGTTGTTCAAATGCCTAGACAAATCAAAACAACAAAACAAAATAAAATAAAACAAAGAAACTATTGTATGACTCTAGCCACCCCCTGTCCACAAATAGGGAATAATAAATCTGACCATTCCTATCCACACAAATACTGTAAGCATTTTTACTTATTGCAATAAAAATAGCAGGAAGGTGACATTAATTTCATTTGCACCTTAAATATTTCAATCATATCAAACAAATTTAGGTATATAACATTAAGAGGAAGGGAATCTGGGAAATCTGGGAAGAAAGGTTTTATTTTATTTTAAATCTTACTGATTATCAGAAAGGTGAAATGGAGGTTGAGAGAATCTATTCTTAACACTTTCCCCAAAGACAGTTTTCTTGAAAATTCCTTGATACCTGGTAGAGTGAGACTGGTGATTAAGGAAAATTATAACTTTGAGACAAAGTGCAAAGTGTAGCCTGAGAATGAACTACAAGGAAAGCAAAAAGTTAAAGTGAGTATTATTATATGCCTCTCTTTGTGTATACATAAGAAACAGATTGGAGACAATAAGTGAATATACTAAGGATGAATTACTACTCTAAGGTTTCATTTTCATGAGAAAAGATTATTATAATTTTCCTAATAAAGAGCCATGTGCAGTACAAAATACATCTATAGTGTTCTCTAAATAGCTTTCAAAATAAAAATTACCTAAAAGACTTTTAAAAACATCAATTTCCCAGAATTTTCATTGAATCAACCAGGAATGTTTTGTGTAGGGCAGTACGATTATTATCAATAAGAAATTTGGGAAATAGTGTACAGTATTATTTCCATTTTATCCCGCTATTCTACAACAAAATTTTACTGAGGCTTTAATTATTGGAAACGAGGGCTATATTGTTCTTATGAAATACATACGTGTTTAATGGAAGATTGGCAGTAATCTCCTAACATCTGATTCATCTTTTAAACATTGTCTGTGTTATATAATTGAAAATAAACTCTATGCTAGAATTTTTTTAAAATTTATTTTAATGCACCTCCAATTTAACAGTGTGATATGCTTGCAAAATAGAGCTTATTTTCGTCTTTATGTAGTAACTCACCCTAAACTGAAATTTGTACTATAGAACACCGTTAGACACACTCAAATCTAAACGGTTGTAACTGTTGGTGATCACTACAAGTGTTTTGACTTTCTTTACCTTAAATACCCCCAAATTGTTAAATATTAGTATTTATTGGTTTCCCACACAGAAAACAGTGGCTCGCTAGTTTAAATGGTTGTGAAATGAGTGCTTACTTGCTGATATTAGTGTTGTCAAGATAAGATTGGATAAATTATTTCAGACTTTGTCTTTTCCTTGGCATGAGGAAGAGAAGCATCTAGAAAGCCCCAACACTCTGGGTATATCTTTGAGTCCTCCTGTGTCCAGAGTAGGTTCCAATGACTTGGTTTTCTGTCGATGATGATAGGAAAGTAGGAACTCTACCTAAAAGCTGTTGAGCTAGAATGTTTCAGTTTGTTCATTGCTAAATTATGTTTTCCTGAAATGTGTCATTAGAGAACCAAAAATGGCACAATGCTAGAACTAACTGAAGCTTACAGAAGAGGGTATGCAACTGTTCTTGTATCGCCTCGATAACAAATGACACAAGTGGCAGAATTTGATCTACTTTCATTTCAGACTTGTGTGGAAGTTGAGGAATTAACCCAACCTCACTTATCTCTGGATTTTTAAAACAGAGTTATTGGGTTATAATGGACATGTCCATCATGCACAGATTTAAAGTGCACAATTTGATAAATTTTGACACGTGCGTGCAGCTTTGGATTCCTCACACCCAGCAATACAGCGCAGATGTTAATTAATTCTGGAAGTAGCTTTATGTCCTTTAGTGCTCTTTCCCACGCCTACCATGCCAACCACACAGGCATGTTCTGCTCTCTGATAGTAAAATCAGTTTGAATGTTCTACAATTTTATCTAAATTGAATGATAAAGTATGAAATATTTTGGTCTGGCTTATGTGATTCAATGTAATCATTTTGAAATGCACTTATCACAGGGTGATGATGCATGCCTGAAATCCCAGCATTTGAGAGGCTGAGGCAGGAGGATGGCTACAAGTTCAAGGCCAGTCTTGGTTATATAGTAAGTTCAAGACCAACCTGAACTACATAGCATGATACTGTCTGAAAAAAAAAAAAAAAAAAACCAAACCAAGCCAAAACACCAGCAAAAAGAAAAGGATTTATGTGGACTATGAATAATTGCTGAAAAGTATTGCATTAGATAGTTTAACAACAATCTGTCCATGTATTTGTTCAAGGATATTGGATCGTTAATTATAAACAAAGCTTTCACGACCATCCATGTAAGCCTTCTGGACAGATAGATTCATTTGTCTTATAGAAATGCCTAGAAGATGAATGGCTGTATCAAATGCTACCATATGAAGTGTTTGTATGATTATCATTTTTAAAAGTTTAAGTGTTTTTTAAGTGCCAATACCTTTTATATTACTATCAGCAGTGGATGAAAATTTAATTTCATCTAAATCATCACTAGCAACTGATACAGTTAATTTTAATCTTTTTTTTGTTATTATAATAAATATGCGGTAATATCTCCCTGTGGTTTTAATTTGCACTTCATTAATTATAGGATGTTGAGACTTTCGTTTGTTCTTATATACTGTCCATACATCTTTGGTGACATGTCTGTTCAAATATTTTTTCCATTTTCATTTAAAAATGATACATGTGGGGCTGGGGATTTAGCTCAGTGGTTAGAGTGCTTGCCTTGCAAGCGCAACGCCCTGAGTTTGATCCCCAGCACCAAAAAAAAAAAAAAAAAAAAAAAAAAAAAAAAAAAAAAAAAAAATGATACATGTGCTTTCTCAGTGAGTTATAACAGGTCGTTAGGTATTCTGATACAAGTTCTTGCTGAGACATAATTTGCAAATATCTTTGGTTAAGGATCACAGTGTTTTCCATTTTTTCTTTTTCTAGAAGTTTCAATTTTAGGTTTTAGATTTATGTGTATGATTAATTTGAGCTTTTAAAATATCTAGTGTAAGGTGTGAAGGTCATCTTTTCTCCCCTTCGACGATCCTGCTGTTCCAGCATCATCTGTTTGAATATTAAATTATTTATTTACTGGGTTATATTTGCTCCTTCCTTAAAAGGTAGCTTGCACACACAACACGCATGTGATTTCTTGAATCAACTCTGTTTCACTTAACTATTTTCCTATTTGTATGATAATATCACACTATCTTGACTAATTGAATTCTAATAATGTTCATCTCATAGACATTTTTAAGTGGTTTAGGTTTTTCAAGGTAATTTATATTTGTGCACATATTTTATTGTATGTGGCTTATTTCTGTAAAATCATCCAGTTATACTCATGTTTGTTTCCTATAGTGTTTTACTCTATATGTTTTTATGATTTTCATTTAATAGAAAAGACAGTTATTACTTGTTCTGAGTAAAATAATAAAAATGAGCTTTGGTGTAACAATTTTTAAAAATGGATTCCTTATGCATGAATTTGTGGTTCTATAATGCTTAAAATATTCTGAGTAATTCAACTACTATTTATTTCAATATGTTTCCCTAATGTTCCTTTCTCTTTTAGAACCTAATACTACAACTGGATGAGAAAGCTTTGGGTTGTCTAAATATTCACTTACAGTTTTATTTGTGTTTATTTGTTTTTCTCTCTTTTGTTGCTAATTTCTGTATTTTCTTTTAGTATATCTTCAAGTCCAATAACATTTTCTTTTTAGATGATTAGTAAGCCATTAATATACTTTGAGAGCATTTCTCATTTCATACATTGTAGTTTTCATTTCTAATATTTTGAGATGGACCTTGTTAATAAATTTTATAGTTAATATTTTCAAAATATGGCATATGCTAAAATAACTTTTATTTGTTTTTATTCTATTTTAATATATTTATCTATTCTGCCATATTTTTCCTGCTTCACTGCACACCTTTTGTATTTTAACTGAATGCTTTACATTTTAAATTTTACCTAGTTGTGTGCAAATTTAATTTTACCTTCACAAATAATCTTGATGTTTGTTCTAGGGTTTAATTAATTTGGAAAATTTCGTCCCTTTGGGTCATGTTTAGGTTTAATAGACAATATGAGAGTCTAAGGCTGAGTATTCCCCACTAAGGAGGCAAGAGACTTCTGTGTACTCTGCCCAATATTCCATAAATTAGGATACTTCCCATCTTGATATTTGTGACACTTAATTCTGTGTGTCAACTTGACTGGACCAAGGATATCTAGATTAAACTTTATTTCTAAATGTGTCTATGAGCATGTTTCCAGAAGAGATTAGCATTTGTATCCATAGACTCTAAAGTACACTGCTCTCCTCCAATGAGGGTTGCATTATCTAATCCAATGAAGGCCTGAAGAGAAATAAATATGGAAGGAAGAATAACTCACATCTTGTGCTTTCTGTCTGCCTGCTTGAGGTGGGACATCTCATATTCTGCCCTTATACTGTGATTTTTATACCCCAGCCCCTTCTCCAGTTCTCATATCATCTGATTCAGATTAGAATTTCGTGCCTTACTTCTCTGAGTCTTCTGCTTACAGGTGGCATATTGT
>PVJO010011682.1:0-44409 GCA_004026905.1 Hystrix cristata
GAACTCAGGCCCTTGTGCTTGCAAGGCAAGCATTCTAATCACTGAGCTAAATCCCCAGCCCCTCCTAATACCTCTTAATAGGGATTAGATTTCAGGACAAATTTGGGGGGTTTGAACCATATTCAAACCATCATGTAAGACATTTGATAAGTGTTGCCTGCAATAATATAGAAGGAAAATATACCTGCAAATTTCATAGCTCTAGAATAAGTTGGAAAATGGAATATTAGCAGTTTATGTTTCCTGGCTGCTTTTGGCAAGATATTAGAAACATGAGATGAGCTCATGTAGTAATTAGCAGGTTTCCAAGCATGAACGAAACAGGAAGACAGAGAGTACAGAAATGTGGAGCCTCAAGGGGTGGAGAAACTGCCTGCTCTGTACCTCAAGGAATAGGAAATAAGACTGAAAAGCTTTTGAGTGGCAAGGGCCCATTAAGACTCAGCCATGCAGCAAAGATTCGATTTAGGGTGTGGTTTCACATTACAGTCTGATGGTCTCCAAGTACCCACATTAAATCTAGATGAAGAGAGGCACAAGAGTGAAGATGCAAATAAAAAGAATCAGGAGCGAGAACTGTCTGTAGGAAACTTTAGAGTTACCAGCATGTGGAACTGACCTGAAGCAAACTGATCAGAAGTGTTTTCAATTTCTGAGAGATTGTACAATGAAAGAACCATGAGCCTGTTTTAAATGCTGTACTCTCCCTAAGGATCTCATGCTCCCCAACATCTACTTCAAATGTGGCCTTAGAGGAAAAGCTTCTAGAGGGCACAATCAGTGACTACAGAGGACTCACTGACAGCAGAAAGGGGATTTAGTGGAGGAAATTCTCTACCGCCAGTTCAGGACTATCACAATGTGTCCTGGCAGGATTTCATCTTTGTAGTGGGCCAGTGTCTTCCTTTTTACCCTTTCCCACCTGGAAGTATTTTCTGCAGCACATTGCTCCATTATTGTATATTGGATGCAACTAGGAGAGATAGCTTATTTGTTCAAAGGTCACAGCAGAAGTTTCCCCCTTGGCACTACTGATGTATTGTACTGGACAATTCTCTATTGTGTGGTGTTCTGTGTATTGTACAATATTCAGCAGCCTTTCTGACCTCTACCCCCTAGATGTCAGTTGTACTTTCTCACTCCAAGTCGTGTCAGTCAAAAATGTCTGTGTAGATCCCTGGTACAAAAAAAAAAAAAAAAAAAAAAAAAAGATGTCTGTGTGTGGGGGGGTGTACAAAATTAACCCTGGTTAAGAATCACTGCCCACAGCACAATGTGGAGTTATATCCAGACCTGATGGAGAATCCTGTATATTACCTGGGAGTTCTGTGCTTTGAGTTTAACGCACTGACCTGGTGGGATTTTAGCTTATCTCACCCGGTGAGGGAATGGGTATTATTTGTTTGGGAGGAAGTGTGAAATTGCTTTTTGGTGACCAAATAGATGGACTATGGCATAGAGTTCTACGTCATCATCAAGCTTGTTTTCTCTTCTGGAGTAGAAAAATGTGACTATATTTTCCAGTCCTCTCTGCAATTAGTTGCTGCAGCAAGACTGAGTTCCAGTCAATGGAATTTTGTACAATTTCAGTGCCTGGGCCACAAAAACCTCCTGTGTGTGATCCTTTCACTCTTCCTTCATCTGATGGCTGGATGTTGATGTCAAGGATGACCTTAGAAGATGGGAATGCCTCTATTATCCTATTAGCCTGCTAATCCACAAATACTAGCAGCTTGGAGTAGAGCCCTCCTAACTTTCCCAATCACACTGACTAGGAACCTGATCTGTGAGGTGAGAAATTAGCATTTAAATTTTTTATGTGTGATTTCAAGCATCATCATTGTCATCATCATAATCATCATCATCATCATCATCATCATCATCATCATCATGCTGGGGATTGAACTCAAGGTCTCATACATGCCAAGCGTGTTGTGTAGTTGGCTTTCTGTGGCTATGACAAATAATGTGACATAAACAACTTAGAGCTGGCAATCAAGCCTTTATTGTATGTATTTGGGAGACATAAATGTAAGCCATAGCACTCTGTCCCTGGCTCCCAAAGACTTGTGTTTACTTCATAATGTAAAATATATTTAGCCCATCTCCAAGAGTTCCCAAAATCTTGACACTTCCAGCATTACTCAAAAGTCTGAGGCTAAAGTCCTCTCTGAGACGCAAGACTGTAAGTGCCTCTAAAAATAAAAAAGCAAGTTACATATTCCCAAGATACAATGGCATAGTAACATTCCATTTCCAAAAAGGAGGAATGGGGGAATAGAAAGAATTGAACCACAGCAAGACCAAAACTCAGCAGGGCAAACATTAAATCTGGTAGCTCCATGTTTGCCATCCTGGTGGAATGATGTGAACTCTAAAGCATTTGGGTAACCTCGCCTCTATGACCTTGCCAGCTGCAGTCCACATGGCCATTGTCCTAGACTGGCTCTGCATGCTCCCTGCAGCTTCCATATTCCTAACATCTCTAACTGCCTGAGATCTTCATTACAGCTATATCCTCACTCTCACAGCTTCATGCACACCCTTTCAGAGACTACTTCCAGGATTCTGACCTTGTTACACATTGCCCGGCTTGCTAAGCCTTCTTTTGAAATCTGGGTAGAAACTTCCATGACCCCTTAACTCTTACATTCTGAATGCTTGCAAAACCAGCAACACATAAATGATATCATGGTCTGCTGGCAGTTCCAGCAGTAGATTGGCCCACTTGGATCATGGTTGTGGTGGACCTGGATAGCTGAACTTGGAGAAATACTTCCCCAGGTGCCCTGGGGATCTTTTTGCAAAACACAGTGTTTCAAAAGAGTTTGCACTTTCACACCCCTGAGCCTGTGATGGGTAGAGTTTGGTCAATTCCTGAGTTGCCCTTAAGGAATCTTTGCTATTGTCCCAGTACAAAGCACTTGACTTCTGTTATGGTTTAGATTTGGGGCCCAAAAGCTTTATGTGTTTATATAGTGATTGGATTATTGGGGCACTATAACTGACTTGCAGTGTATTAGTCAGTATTCTCTAGAGAAACAGATACAATGGTAGATATATGAATATTTGAGAGCTTACAATTTGGCTTCCTTGGGCTTCTTACAAGTCAGGCGTGGAAGCGTGCAGAGGGTCTGTCTGCAAGCTGGAGATCTGGAGGGCCCAGCTGAAGGTCTGGGGGTCCGAAGGATCCAGGCGAAGGTCTGAAGGGTCCAGGCGAAGGTCTAGAGGTCCGAAGTATCCTGGTGAAGGTCTGGAGTTCTGGCACTCCTCCAAAAGAAGCAAAACTGATCCAAAGAAACCGGCCAGGCTGTATCCCTCTTCATTTCCCCTTTATACCATCTAGAGAATGGGCCAGCCTAAGGTGGATCTTCTACACCCTAGGGTGTAGAATTGCTAAACTAATTTAGTTAAGCTTCTCCTACATGTTGACACAATCAATCAACCATCACATGCAGTTAGGAGCTAAGGTCTGGTCAGAAGAGACAGGTCATGGAGGTGTGACCTGGAAGGTTATATCAACCTCCTAACTCCTCCCTTCTCTCTCTGCCTACTGGTCACCATGATGTGAGCAGCTTTCCTCTGCCAGGCTCTTCCACTATCCCACTTCTGCATCTGAGTTGGCTGATCATAGAAGGACCGAGACTTCTGAAACTGAGCCAAAACAAACCTTTTCTCAAGTTATGGTGTCAGGTATTTTGTCTCAGTGACAAGGAAAGTGACTAAGAAAATTTTGGTGCCAGGGTCATTGCCATGACTATATCTGACCATATGATTCAGAAGCTTTTGGAATTTGGTTGTAGAGGATTTTGGAAAAATTTCAAGACATAGGCTAGAGACGACCTCAGATGTTGTGAGCTAGTGCTTGATATGTGTGTGACATTAGTCAGAGCTGAGAAGACCAGAATGCTGATAAAATGCAGACAGTAAAGACCAAGCTTAGGAGATTTCATTCTGGAACAGGGACTCCATTGGCAGTTGGACTCAAGACCATGTGTGTTACTTGCTGGCAGAAAATTTGTCTACATTTTGCCTGTGCTTTGAGACTTTGTGGGACACTGAGACTAAGGACAGTAGACTAATTAATCTGGTAGAGGAGATTTCAAGGCAGTCCAGCATTCAGGCTGTAGCATGGTACTGCTTGCTTTTTAGCAAGATCTACAGTGAGAATCAGAAACAAATGGCAGAGTTAAGTGATTTTTAAAGTTTGCATTTTCACCGGAAGGTAAGTGCCTGCAAAGTTGGGGCAAAGGAGAGCTTGGTTGCTGAAAAGATTAGCATTAAAAAGAAGTCAAGTACTTTGCATCAGGACAATAGGAAAGATGCTTTGACGGCATCTCAGAAAATCATAAGTCCCAACCTTCACAGGCTCAAAGGTACAGAACTATAAAGCTTTCATTTGAGAAGAGAGTCCCTGGAGCTGACCTGGCCCTGCTTAAGAGGGCCATCTAGGGAATTTGTTCCTCTGGATTCATTTTACAGTGCTCAACTATTGAGGCATTAGAGGCCTGTGAAGCCATGATCCAATGGGGCCCAGCTGCTGCTCAAGCTGGCAGCAGAACTTGGTGTCATCCATATGTGTCTAGTTTACTGGACTGCAGAATGTGAGTTGTTGGGTCAAGGAAGCTTCCACTCAGATGTCAGAAGAAGGCCTAAGAGGCCAGGCAGTGTACCCCAATAAGGCAGTGTGCAAAGTTGAGAGAGTGAAGCCGAAAGTGCAATGGAGATCCCAGGGAATTGGAGAAGCTAGGAACCTGGAACATCTAGAGAGCAAAGCCACTCCGAGAGAGGCTGGAAATATTACAACCAACAGTGCCATGGTGGGGGGGGGCATCCAAACCCTTTGGAGCACACATCTCACCACCTTATGTCCTAGATGCTGGACATGGAGTTTAATATTTGCTCTGCTGGGTTTCAATCTTCCTTTCTATCCTCTGTTTTCCCTTTTGGAATAGGGATATTTAGGTCACTGGATACTGGCATTGTTTAACTTTCTTTTTTATTTTTATAGGGCCAGAGAAAAGAGTTTGCCTTAGTCTTTGAGGAGAATTGGGATTTGTCTTTTTAGCAATGCTGGTACTGTTAAAACTTAGAGATGGACAAACACATTTTGCATAATGAGGTAGACACGAGTGTTTTGGGGGCTGAGGCAGAATGTTATGGTTTAAAAAAAAATCCCCTCAAAGCCTCATGTGTGCTCAGAAGTAGGGCTTTTGGAAAATGACTGAATCATGGGGGTGCTACACTTGTCAAAGGATTCATCTACTAAGGAGTTCAGTAGCTAAGTGTGCTGTCAGGAAGTAGGGTCTGGCTGGAGGTGGGTCACTGGAGGCATGACCTGGAAGCGTATATCTCTCTTCTTGATTCCTTGCTTCACTTCCTGCCTCTTGGCTGCATGAAATGAGCAACTTTCCTCCACTCAGGCCTCTCTGTCATACCATTTCTGCCTAACGGCCAGATCATCTTGGACTGTAGCCATGGGCCGTAATAAACCCCTCCTCCTTTAAGTTAAGGGCATTGAGGATTGTGTTTCAGCAATGAGAAAACGACTAAGACAGCTTCTTTTTTAATATTGCTAATCTGTTCAGCAATGGGCCCAACTGCAAGTTTTTCAAATCTTTTTTCGCTCCTGTTTCTTACTATAGATCTGACTAAAAGCAGCCAGCAATACCCAGGCCACTTCCTGAACATCATGCTGCCATGAAGTTTCCTCTGCCAGATCAATTAGTCTGTTGCCTTCAAACTTAGCCTCACAAAAAGTATTAGGGCATAGACAAAATGTAGACAAGTCTTTGCCAGCATGTAACATGAATGGCCTATAATTCAATTCCCAATAAAATTGTCATTGGTCAATTAAAATGCAAAATAAAATAGCTTCTATAGCAATCATAAGGCAAAGATCATGTTTCCTAAAATACCACTGGAGCTCTAAGTTAAGGTTATATACAATTCAAATTGTAAAATAAATCAGAGCTGTAATTTAACAACAATGGATATTGATTTAGGAGTTCCTGGTTTTAATCCCAGTTCTGCTTCTGATGGGTTTACGTGGAGCAAGTAACAACTTCCCTGTTTTGTTCTGTTCTGCAAAATGAGGAAGTTAGTCTAGACCAGCACCGTTCAGTAGAACTTTCTGTAGTAATGGGAACGCTGTTATCTCTGTGCACCATGATAGTCACTAGTCACATGCAGTGACTGAACATTTGAAAAGTAGCAGGTGTGTCTAAAGAACTGAATTTTAAATTTTATTTAATTCTAATTAAACAGCTACTTGTGGCTAATGGCTACCATATTGGACAGCAGAGGGCTACACTCACTCTTACTCACTCAGCAAGCTCTTGAGTGCTTACACCTCCCAAGCATCAGGCAAGAAAAAGGTAGGAAGGTGAGTCATTACAATACTATATCTTTGCCCTCAAGGAATTGACATGGAGAAAAACTAAATAAATTCACTAACATATAAGCAAAAACCACTATGTACTCGTAAAGGAGAAATAACCAGAGGGCATATCATCTCTAAAGGTCCTCGCACTGTAAGATTATGAGGGCTGATTAAAAAATATGGTGATTGCTTAAATAAAAATCAATTATTAGAGTAAAAGACACACTGCCATTAATTTCCCTCAAAATATGCTCCCTTGATTGATACACGTATCCCATCATTCTTGCCACTTGTCGAAGCAGTTTTGGAAGTCTTCTTTTGTGAGTGTCTTTATGGAGTATGATAAAAATATGGTGAACACTGCTGCCAAGTGCCACCCAACAGAAAATCAGGCTCCGAAAACACTGCGGTGTGTCCTCATTCAACTTATTCACTGGACCTGGCATTGTGTGACTTTTGGCTGTTCCCCCAAATCAAAATGACCATGAAAGGTAAATGTTTTGAATCGATTCAGGATAGTGAGACGGTCACAACAGTAAGACTGAAGACACTCAGGAAAGAGGACTTACAGAACTGCTTCAGAAAGTGGCAAGAATGATGGGGTACGTGCATTCAAAGTGAGGGAGAGGATTTTAAGGGACATTAATGGCAATGTGTCTCACTGTAATACATTTTAAAAAAATTTAAGGGGGTCTATCTATTGTTTCATCAAATCTTACATTTAAATTAAGCTCCACAAGTATTTACCGAACACCTATTCTCTGTCTGGGTCTTTATTTACTCCAATTCTTAGTATAGCATTATCACCCGCAAATAGTAGCTAACAAGTACTATCAGTACTCTCATTTTGTTGATTGATTGATTGATTAATCTCTTGGTCAACCAACTGATTCACTCATTCAATAGGTTTGGTGAGTTTTTTATGTACCAAGCACTTTGCTAGGCACACATAAAACAGTTAATTTAATGATGTCTGAAAGATGATTTCAAAAGTTCCTAGTGAAACACAGACTTTGATTTTTAGGAAATGACTTACAAGGTGCTAGGTTCACTTTAACCATATTTGGAATAATGATGTTTCGTATATCTGAGCTAACGAGAGTCAAATCGGTAGCATTGCCTCATATTAATAATACAGTGGAAATGGAAGTTAGGCATGCTAGTTCACTAAAAAACCACATACACTCTTTTCAATAGACTATGTGGAATATACTAGAAAAAATACTTCAAGAAACTATTTCTAAGAGAAGTTGTGGGGTTTTTGTTTTGTTTTGTGGTGCCAGGGATAGTACCTAGGGGCACTCTACCACTGACCTGCATCTCCTAGCTCTTTTAATTTTTATTTTGAGAAAGGGTCTTGCTAAGTTACTAAGTTGCCCACACGGAGTTTGAATTTGGTAATCTTTTTGCTTCAGACCCCCAGAGTGTTGGGATTACTGCTCTGCACCACCATGCCTAGTCAAAAGATTATTTTATATTGTTACCCAAATATAAATATTTATTTTCTTTGAATTTAATTTTTCTCTTTTTTGCTAGTGTCTAGCTATAGTATCAAGTCCAATATCTTTGCACGTTGTATCAGGTCTTCTTTTACATAAAACCAGTGAGAAGTTGCTGCTTAGTTATTGAATATATACCAGCTGAGACAGTAAGAGAAGACTTTGGAGGATGTGGCATTGAGCTAGACCTTGAGGCTCGAAGGAAGCGTAAGAACTATGAAGGCAGAGAAGGAAGGAAAGGCCATTTACGAGGCAGGAAAGCATAAAGTTAGGGAGAAGAATCTGAGTTAAAACAAAAGAAAAACAAGCTATGAAAAAGTACAGGGAAGTCAGTTTGGGAACACAGATTGTGGGCATATCCTGCTAGACATGTTAGAGTGAGGAATTGAAACTTGTAGTTTGTAAAGTATTTGAAAAAGGAGATGAAAAATTATAGTTGTTTACTAATAAAATTAATCTGACAGGAGTATTTATGTTGGGATAGGGAGAGGCTAAATGCAGGGATAATTTATAAGACTAATCATCACAGGATGGCAAGTAATCCCTCTGAATTAGGATACCATCAGGGGACTAGAGAGGAAAGATGTCATGAGAGGTTACTGTAAAACTAGAATCAATAGAACCTGGCCACCTATTGTACGTGGTAATGGAATAAGGAGAAGAAGTAAAAAAGGACTCCAATGTTAAAAATCTCCACGAGAGAAAGGATGATGGTACTTCAAGTTTGAAGAATGTGGGAGGAGAAACAGATTTAGATTGATGTAGAAAATGTGCTCTTGTAAAGAAGAAATATGTTTGTACTACATTCTGGGAGAAAATATATATGTACCCCTCCCACATATATCTGTATCTTGTTGTCAATGATGAAAATGAAAAGGGAACTGAGTACACCTTGAATGTTTGCAGCATAATAAGAAGTGTATGAGTGTCCAGATTACTTGTATTTCATGTTGTTTCCTTTGTTACTGGAGTATATTTATGTTATCAGACTGATGAGTTGGAGAAATGCTTCTTGCAACCTTAAACTGACCTTCCTGCTTAGCCAAGTGTCTGAGGTATATAGATTTTCTTAGTGCATTCAAAATCTTTAGCCAAGGAGATTCTTAAAATAGCCGAAAAGATCTTTAACAACAACAAAAAAGTGCCCATCCACGGAAGAACTTCATTTAAGCTTTTAGTTTGCGTGCTCTTTGAACAGTTAAACTGAAGAACTTTCTAGATTAAATCTTATATCATTACAAATTTGAAACAGATAGCTCATAGACAATGTCTGCTGTGAAATGAAACACAATTTCTGAGTTGAAAATCATTCTAAGAAGGAATATTCGGGTTTGGAATTGATTAAGATAAAAAAAATTTTGGCTGGGGATTTAGCTCAGTGGTAGAGTGCTTGCCTAGCAAGCACAAGGCCCTGAGTTCGATCCCTGGCACCAAAAAAGAACCAAAAACAAACAAACAAACAAACAAAACCAATTTTAAGGGTTTAACAATTGTTTTATTAGTGTACTAAGCAAGTTGATAAGGAAGATCTGTTATTTCAAGTGGGTCCATTTGTAACACACAATATTTTAAACCGTAGTTTATTCCCTAAGTTTTTCATTTTCTATCTGAAATTACAATAGGAATATGCAGTTGAGCCTTTAATATATTTATAATAAATAAATATACTAAATAGCTAACTTTATTAACATTTAACTCTCTTTAAATCTTAAGAGCTGTATTTTGTCTGTTTGAAGGAGAGGAGGGCCAAGACTCAGGCATGTTGAGACACTTGGTATTATTTCCGTTCTTTGGCATGCTTTGAAATACTAAGAAAAGATAGATGGGAGGTGGCTGTGTGGGAACAGGAAGACTGCTACATGCTTGGCAAGTTAATTTGCTAAAGGAGATGAGAGTGGAATCCTAATACTTTTGATATGAAGGAAAAAGACCAGAATGATAATGTGGATGGTAAGAAACCAAAAGGAAAAAATATCCCCAATGAAATGTAGCAAAGTATCTGGGGTAAATGCACAAACAACTGACTTAACAGCAAGTTTTATCAAAATTATTCAATATCCCTTTTTGGGTCAATTTTATTGGCCTGGCACTTTGATAAGCTTGGACTAGAGCAAGAATGATGTCGCTGCCTCCAGATAGACGCCCTTAGGAAAGAGGGATGTAGTGGTTGTGTGGTGCGGAAGGGTTGGTGACAGTAGAAAAGAACTCTGTCTCCTTTGCTAATTACTCATACATTTGGTATAGAAGAATACATATGTGCTTTGTATTATAATATAAATGTGTTCCTGAAAAGTTGCAAATAAACTAGAATTTGCTTGTTAATTAAATTTGAATGGCTATATCATATTTTCAGAATTCTTGTATTTTTATTTTTGATTGATTTTTAATTGGCAGAGGTTTCTAAGACTTTCATTCTAAGTTTCCTTGCTACCTTCTACCTTTCACACAGTCCAGGCTTGCTTTATAAATCCAAATACATGTTTCCTTTTTGGGTGGGGTGCTGGGGATCGAACTCAGGGCCTTGCACATGCTAGGCAAGCGCTCTACCATTTGAGCTAAATCACCAACCCCAAATACATTTTTATTTGTTATGATTTTAAAATTTTATTTATAATGTCTGAAAGGACCCTTTGTTCTATTTCTTTGATTTAAATCCTGAAAATCTAGATTTCTGTACAAATAATAATAATAATAGTAATAATATCATCAAGCATTCATCGAGCACTTTTTATGTACTAGGTATTGTACTAGCCTAAGTATTTCCTGTATTCATTTATCTAAACCTTACACTCAAGATAATGTAGGTGATATTATTTTCCATTTTAGAGATGAAGAAAGTGAGGCACAGAGAAATTAAGCAGTCCTTACAAGATCACCTGATTAGAAAGTTACAAAACTCTTGCATATCAGAGTTTCTTAAATGAGGTTTATAACTATAATTTTTTTCATCATTGCTATAATTGACTTCAACTTGGAAGACTTTATGCACACGTGTCTAGAAACTATTAATTTATTTGCTTACCAAAAAATGTATATTGAGTTCCCACCCACAGGTAACCCTCTTCTATGTACTGAAGAAACAGCATTGGACGAGAAACAATTCTTGCACTCATGAAATGTCCATTCTGGTAAGTGTGACAGGCTTTAAATATACAAATAACAGAGAGCAAACATATAATATCAAGTAGCGATAAGTGCAAACAAGAAAAGCAAAACAGTTTAAGGTAATGATCAAAGTGGAAGAGGGCAGTGCGAAGAAACAAAGATTACAGAAGAGGAACTTAAAAGGAGTTCTGTGGGACTATGAATGTAGCCCAGTGGTGGAAAGCTTGCTTAGCACAGCAGACTGTGAGTTAGAGGCCCAGGACCAAAAACAAACACACGCCCATTCTGTGGATCCTTACTCCCTCACCCATCTTAAGGCTGTGGCTATGTGTGCTAAAATGGGAGAGGTGAGGAGCAGTTGAGACTGGGAGAATTTCAATGGAAGGAGTCTTCTGTGTTTTGTGAGTCTTCCCTATGACCCAGGGAGACTGGGGATGACAGGTGTTTTTAACCTCCCCTCATGCCTAGTGAGGTGGGCTTTACTGAGACCACATGAAGAGTTGGTCTTGTAGCCTCTGGATCCCATGGATCACAGAAATACTTGGAAAATTGTTTACTGGGACTGGCATAGAAAGTAACTGTGATCATTCACTAGCAGCTCAAAGTATGAAATTCTTGGTAGGAATATATAGGTGGCCTCATTTAAAAGGGATCATGCTTAGCCAGGTGTGGTGATGCACACATGCAATTCTAGCTACTCAGGAGGCTAAGGTGGGAAGATTGCTAGTTTGAGGCCAGCCGGGGCAACTAGCAAGATCTTGTCTTAAAATAAAAAAATAAAAAGAGCTGGGGATGAAGCACCATGCTCCCTGTGTTCAATTATCAGTACCATTAAAAAAAAAAAAAGGAGTCATGCTTAGGAAGCCTTCTGCTCACACTGGATAACTTAGCAGAAAGAGGCTAGAGATGTGCCCTCTGATATAGAAGGTGAAGGAGGGGCTGAGAGTGGAGTGCGTATGTAAGTGTCCAGCTAAGATGAAGGTTTGGCTCCTTCAGTGGCGCCCTGGTCAGAGGAACCCCAGAGAAATGTCTAAGTCTGAGTGCAAGAGTCATCTTTAAATACCTGCTTTGTCTAGAGTATGCCGATGCTTTGTCACCTCTGTGCCTGTCACACAAGAACCTTCCTGTCCCTTATCTCTCTTCCTTCCTTGGCCCCTCCACCCGAGGCTGGCCAAAGGTCAGCTAAGTGAATGGAGTGGGGGAGGGATGGGAGAGAGGCCCTGACCCCCAATACGTGGGCTACAGGCTGAGCTGTGTGGTGGGGAGAAAGCATTAACTGTAAGGAAGTTCAGAATTTGGACCAATACACTGGATTGGACATTTTTGTTATTGAAATGAGGCTACTTGTGACCACGGAAAGAATTTTTATTAACTGAAGTTGCCTAAAAAGACAAGGTACTTGCCCTAGGCACTAGGAAAGAGCCTGTCCAGGGGAGTTAGTTGAATAGACTGGTGGAAAGAAAAGAGTTGCTTTTGTCTCCTTTAAAGAGTTTTTCGTTCTGTATAAAAGTTACCCATTTTAAACAATCGCACTGCCTGCTGTGCAGAAAGAAGATTAGAAGATGATGGGGTGAAGGCAGAGAGCCAGTGGAGCTGACTGGTGACTCCTCCACTTCCTAGCTCTATGACTTCGGGCAAGTCACTGACCTTCTCTGCATCATTTCTTCGTCCTAATGTGGTAATGGATAGAATGCCTTAGAGTTGTTGGGAGGAATAGATATACTAATATGTAAATTGCTCAGAGGAGTGCCTGACTTGGATTAAGTATTACAAGGCATTGATACAATTCTATACAGAATTGATACTGAGGAGGACAGGAATTATATATTGGCTTCACGGAGACTCCTGCTTAATGATGCTTTTAAAAGCCTGTATTTTAAAAGTAAGATAGTAGTTAGCATGGGCAAGGGCAAACCTTCCTATCCATTATGGGCTAAAGAACACCTCCCCATCAATCTTTGGGGGTCCTGGTCCTGCACAGGGACCCACCTCTCTGACTCCCAAACAAGAGCCACAGTTGAAACATTAGCCCATGAATCTATTCTTGGGGAAATCCCCAATTTAGGCACGGGCCCAGAAACATCTCAAGGTGTTTGGCCATGGACAAACTCATATCTCCTCATCCATGTGGTTTGCATCTCATGGATACAATTAAAGTGAATTATGGGTAAGGATATGTGCAGTTAACTTGGAGAATGTGACTCAGCATAAACTGCCAAGCATAAGTCCCTGGGAGGGACTTTGACTCTTGACCAGAAATAAAAGACCACTTTTCCCTGTTCATGGGGCAACTGTGACCCTTTTCACAGCCTGCTGTCACTCTGCACAGCATACTGCTTTTCTGCCTTCAATAAATATACACTTTATTGTCTTTTCTTTGTCCCGTCCAATTCTTTGTTCGAGAGACCACAAATCTGGAAGGAAGCCCCTTAGGCTCCCCATCTGGTAACATTTCCTCTTGAGCCAGGAGGTAAGAAGCTCCAACTCTTATTGTCTCACCCTAATTGTCTGGTTGCACTCTTGTAGGCATGGCTCAAACAGTTACATGCCAGGAGGGCTTCTGCCACGTGAAGACTCCAATGACAGGAGGACTTGGTCCTGGGACAGAGCATTGCAGACTCCACTAGGCTCAAGACAACTCCCACACATCAGCTAAGCCTGTGTTTTATGTTTGTGCAACGAAAGGATAAAATGCCTTTATTACATCATCTTTTCCTACAACTCTGAATGTCTTGCCTGGTTGCTTCTGCATTCTAGGGGCTCACCTATAATCTTTTGTCTCCTTTCTGAGTCACATTCTTTTCTGTAGCTCAAATTCTTCTCCTTCCACCACCCTCACCTGCCAAATTGCTCTCCTGTCCTCCTGGACGCCAGATAAACTGGTGCTTTTAGACAAAGGCCATGGCTTTCATTACTGAGGTCCCATTAGGCCAACTGACAATGCGGGTTATCAGATGGGAAAATAGCTTTTGAACAGTGTGCAGCCTGCGCTGGGTCCTAATGGATGACAACATTGGCATCACCTCCTCTCTGGGGTTACTAGAATAGGGAACAGCCTTCCTGGCAACCTTTGAGGAGTTAACAGGAGCCCGCTGGAGCACACAGCTTGGCTGGTTGATAAATTTACTTTTGGATTTCAATTTGAATTGGTATTTTTTCCTAATTGATCTGCTTGATGTATTTCTTGGGCTTTGGGATAGTTCTTAAACTGCAATTACAGGATTAACTTGCTCTTCTGCTGCTTTCTGCTTATGCTAAAATGAGGATGTTACACAAGGTCACCTGGAAGTTTGTTGGTCAGCCAGTCCTAACCGGAATGTAAACATCTATATAGTAACTCTGAAACCAAAGGAAAAATATGTACTATGGGGCATTTTAAATTCAAGCAGCTACAAGAATTTTTATGAAAGGAGATCAATAACTAGGACAGAGAAAAAAATATGTATTCTAAGTTTTTTCTCCTGTTGTTTTAGTTAGGCCTAAGGTCTCTTCCTTGTGAACCTCCTTGTTGCTCAGATGTGGCTAAAGGGGCTGTAACGCTGACTCTCAAATCATCAGTTACTCCTCCCCAGGTCCCAGCTCCCTTCTCTAGTCTGGTGTCATCAACGGTCCTTTTTTATTGCCTCTTGTGCTGAGACGCAAGGGCAAGGGACACCACGGCGCTGTCTGCCATTGTGTGGGGGTTGATGTCCACACTCTGTGGTGGCCCAGCACCTAGTTGCCTATTGACCTCCTCCCTCTTTTTTTTTTTTTTTTTGCCCAGCAAGCCTGGTGGCTCAGGAGAGTCTACAAGGGCAACCATTAAAATGACTCAAAGGACTCTTTGTAGATCTGCTATCTCTCATCAGCAGAACTTTACCCCCTAGTTCTCTTTCTTGGTGGCACTCTGCAAGGAGCAGCTGGGTCCTCCAGGGCACTGTGAGTGTGGCAGGAAGCAGGTTGCTCCCTGAGACCTTGACACTGTACCTTGCTACAGAGTCCCCCAGGACTAGGGCTTCATCTTGGCTTAAGAACTACAGTTTTCCTGCTGTAGCAACATGTTGGGTAAAGGTAATAAGTCCCCTGCTGTTTCAGGACAGATGTTTGGTTTGGCATGTTATACTTGCTGTTGGCAATGTCATAAAGAGGTACAACCAAGCTGCATGATCCAAAAGTGAGAAAATAAGATCAAATGTTGCATTAATTCCCTACCAGTGACAGGTACAAAGGAGAGGAGGTCTTGGCATTCAAATAGTGACTATTTTGGTTAATAGAGAAATGTCTTAAAATCCATGCAGATATATAACTGTAAGTTAATGTGCTTAACACCAAATATTTAGTGTCGCCTCATTTTAACCATGGTGATCAACTGGTAACACTGTTTTTATATTTTCGAAGTTAACGCTGAATCCATTCTTTATTAAGGACCATCTTTCATGTGTAGGTTATAGGCTGTATCTGAAAGTTAAAAATCAGCCCTGCCTCCAATTTATATTATTGTGACTCTTAAATTATTATTTACTACCTAGCCAAACAATGTGCAAAAATTACATTTCTTTTTTATAGGTTCAAAGCCGTGAATTCAAGACTCCTTGGAGATTTTTCTGGTGTTCAGGATAAATAAACTTTCATGTTCCAGAATTTGGTTAAAATAATGCCACATTTTCACTGGCTTTGTATTTGTATCATGACTTTTTACACAATTTTTGTTCTTTCCTGGAATTTCCATGTGTCTTTCTTTTATCTTCTTAAAGAAAGAAAAACATGTTTTCTTCACCCTACCACTAATATCATCCATTTCTATAGTCATTCTATTTTTTGTGGAGGCTGCATTTCATTTTTCTTCTTGAAGATGTTGTACTCGGGGCCACCTGACTTCCTGATATGATTTAGTTTGTTTTGTAAACTCCATGCGAAACTATCAACCTAGAATTGCTTTTGATCAAACTTTTGATTACATTCCCTCTTATATTTCACATCTTCCTCTTTCTTGTTTTACCACCTCACTTCTTTGGAATATATCCAAAAGTATCTCCAACAGAAAAAGCAGATGGGAGATGAAATTTCTGAGTATGCACAAGTCTGAAAATGTTTTTAGTACACCTTCACATTCATTCATATTTTGGCAGAGCACAAAATTCTATATTTGAACATTTTTTCCCTCTTCAAAACTGTGAAAACACTGTTCCCTTCTCCTCTAGGATAGAGTATTATTAAGTTTGATGTTAGTTTATTATTGTTCCTTGGTAACCGACATTTTTTCTCTTCCCATGAAGACATTTACAAAATATCCCCTTCTTGCATCTTTGCAGCACTTTTCACAATAGCCCAGATGTGGAATCAACCTACATGTCCATCAAATGATGAATAGATCAGGAAAATGTGGCCTGTACATAACATGGAATATTACTCAGGCACAAGCAGAAGGAAATCTTGAACTCTGTGACAACATGGATAATTTAGAGGACATTTTGCTAAGTGAAATAAGCTCATCACAGATTCTACTTATATGAGATACATCGAACAGTTCAATTCATAGGAGCAGAAGGTAGAATGGTGGAGTCCAGTGGCTGGGGAGTGGCAAATGGGCAGTTGCTGTTCAATGATACAAAGTTTCAGTTATCCATGATGAATAATCTGTAGAGAGCTTCAGTACAGCACGGTGAATGCAGCTAGCAATACTGTAATATAAATTTAAAATGGTGTTAAGAAGGTAGATCTCACGTGTTCTTAAAGCAGTAAAAAGTTAATTTTAAGATCCCCCAGCATTTGGTATTCTAAAACTTCACGATAATGTGTATCGTGATCTTTTCCCATTTATTTTGCACAGCACTTATTTATCTCTTTGATTGGAATAGTTATGTCTTTAACTTTGAAGATAACTTTATAATTTTTTTAAGTGAGTTCATTTTCCCTGCTTTTTTCTCAAGTTATTCCTTTTGTTCTATTTTTTTCCCCTGAAGCACTCCCTTTTTATCTTCTGCTTTATGTTCTAGGCGAGACCGTGGACTCTCTTTCAACACTTCTGTTGGTTTTCATTATTTCAGCAATTATATGCTTGACTTCCAAGGACTTGTCTTTTGGATTTTTATTTTGCTGTGTGTTTGGGGAGGTCAGGGTAAGGGGTAAGATTACCCAGTTCTAGTTTCGTGGAGGCAGGATCTTTTCAAATTTCTCTAAGAACACTAATTTAAAAGTTAAAAGATTTTGTTTTCTATTCCATAGATAATCTCTGCACTCCTGGGACCAATGCTGTTTATCTTTATCTTTCTCTTTTTTGGATTTTTTTTCTTTTCGGTGTTTTTAAAGTTGTTCATCATATTTAGTAATGAAACTAGGTTTTCAGGTAGCTTTTAGAGGTTTTCACTTTTGTATGTATGTCTCCTTTTCAGTAGGTTATCTGCTAGTAGTTATCTGTTAGTAGTGCGTGGCAGGCTCACTGATTAGGATAATGCTAGTTACCCAAATAACTCCCTGGAATTCAATGACTTTGCACAATAGGTGCTGTTTCTCATCTGTATCATGGCCCAGTGTAAATAGTCCTGCTAGGCAGGTGGCATTCTTGCAGGTGAGTCAGGGAAGCAGGCTCCTCCCACTCTTGCTGCTACTCTAGCATCTCCCTGGGCCTGGATGCCTTCTGTTTCTCGTTGGCACAAGGGTGACAACAACGTAAAAAATGTTCTTCTCTGTCTCTGTCTCCTTCCCTCCCTCCCTTCTTTCTCTCTCTCTCTTCCTTCTCCCTTCTTGTCCCTCCACTCCTCCCTTCCTTTCCTCCCTCTTTCCATCCTTCCTTTCTTCTTTCTTTCCTTCCTTCCTTTTCCTCTTTCTTCCTTCTCTCTATTCTCTCTCTCTTTCTTATGTTGAACTTAGCGCCAAGCACACGGTAAGTTCTATCACTTAGCTACCCCTCGGCCCTCACACTTGCTTTCTTAAAGCCCTGGCCTCTGACTGACATACACACCACTTCCACTCACATTCCAGGCTGTCACATGATTACTTTTGGATGTGACAGAGGCTGGAAAATAAAGTGCCTGACCTGGCAGTTGCTTCCTAGAAAAGGCATCACACTATGAAAAGAGGGACGCAAATTCTTGGTGGAGAGCTAGTCGCTGCTTTCATAGACTTATCTGCTGGTTGACTTCATTTTAGGGTTAGAATACGGAAGACTTTTAGTTCTTGAGAGAGAGATTTGTGACTCCACAATGCAAGAAGGGAGAGAGTTTACTTGGGACACTGGTATCCATCCTCAGTATTCCTAATGCTTCTCAGTTTATTCAGTTTTCCAAAGAAGAAGCATTTTTATTTTATTTATTTTTGCTAGAGGCAAGTGCCACTTGGCATTCCATTTATGTAAATTCAAAGGAGGAAAGTAGAACATGTAGGCAGGTATACTCGTCAGTGTTCCATCTTTGTGACCAAACGACCGAGAAAAACAAAGGAGGACATATTTATTTTGACTCGCATTTTCAGAGGTTTTGGTCCGCAGTTAGCTAGTTCCAAGGCAGAAACATAGCAGAAGGGCATAGCAGAGGAAAGCTGCTCACCTCACTGCAGCCAGGAAGCAGAGATGGTGAGGAAAAGCCAGAGAAAAAAGAAGGGGCTGGAAACAAGATATGCCTTTCAAAGCCCTGTCCTCAGTGAACTGCTTCTTCCAGCTCAACCCGCCTCCCAGTAGCCCTTTCGACTATGAAGTCACCAGTTAGAGTAATCCATTGATGAGGCCGGCACCCTCATGGTTCCATCACCTTCTGAAAGCCCCACCTCTGAACACATGAGACACTTGGGGAACATTTTAGAGCTAAAAAATAACTGCGGCTATCTGGGGTAGTGATATATTAGGCACGCTTTCAATCAATCTTTTGATTTTAGCCTCTCTTCTGCTCCCTCCCCTCTGAGGCACCTGCGAACTCAGCCTGAAACTTCTGTGGATTTCTGTCCTGAAGACCAACTCTCGCCTTCACTAAAATTCCTTCTTGCATGTTCTGGCTAGTGAGTTCTTTTGTCTTACTACAGGCTTCTAGTCTCTATCTTTCATACATTTGCTTTCAACCTTCATCTGCTGATGATATGCCTGCTCTTCTCTTTACTGTTCTAAGTTTATTCCTGTTACTGAATCTCAGAAGATAGGAAAGAAAAACCTTTGCGCCAGGCCCACTGTACTGGACTTGGAGCCCCAGAACTCTTTCTTGACTAAATCTCATTTTCTTTGCAGGAACACTTTGGGTATTTTTGGGGGGTTCTATTTGGTTACATCTTTTTAAACAATATAATTGCTTTGCCTGCTCCCTTTTAAAAATATGTAGAGATCTAGCAGCTCCGAATATTAACTCCTTAGGTTCTCATCAGCAAGCATGAGCTGGTATAGTCTACCATCCTATACTTACCAACAGGCCAGGTGGGAGGGTAATATTTGAAGAAATGTGTTTGATGGCTATTTGTTTCAATTACTCTTCCAGCTATAGTTCTTTAACTTCTATTCTTGGAATTAGCTGTAGCAATCATTGGCTTAGCCTTACCTGATTCCTGTAACTGGGGTCCCCCTAAAGCCACATGTGCTCATAGGTGAAACTTTTGGGAGGTGACTGGATCATGGATTGTGATACTGGATTAGTCCACTGATGAGTTTATAGCTGGGTGTGATGTTGGGAGGTGAGGCCTGGGGAGGGGAAGAGGTGGGTTATTGTGGGCGTGGCCTGGAAAGTTATTAAATATCCCTGCTGTTCCCTTAATTGCACCCTCCTTCCTGTGTACCACGCCGTGAACGGTTTCTTCTCTGCCATCTCTTTCTGCCAGCCTCTCTGCCTTGGAGCTGGCCAACTATGGACTGAAACCTCTACAAACTGTGAATCAATACAATAAATGTTTCCTCCTTTAACTCATGGGTGTTGGGTGTTTTGTCTCAGCAATGAGAAAGTGACTAAGACAACTGCCTTGGTTGAGGCTGTGTTTTAGCATTATGGTCTTTGTTTTAACAAAAACAGTTAACAAAATAGTGCCATTATAAATTCTGTTATTGCAATTGTTTTAAAGAATTTAAAAAAGAAGTTACCTGTTTTCATTTCTCAGTAAGACATTTTTGAACAACTCATTGCTAAAACAAACTTTTCTCCAGGAGCTGATGTGTTCCCTCCTTTTTGATAATGAGAATTGTGCAACTGGTTGTAGAGTCATGCACCACAAATGATGTTTCAGTCAACAATAGATAGACCTAGTAGACAGTGGCTATAAAATATAGCCAAGAGGTACAATGAGCTGTATCATGCAGTGTTGTGTAAGTACACTCTGTGATGTTTACCCAACATCATTAAGTGACTAATGATTAATGAAGTGGCACTTCATTAAGTGACACATGACTGTACTTTTATTATCTGTGTTTTACATCCTCTAGTCTTGACTCTATTCTATTTTAAAATGGTGAAAATATCTCTAAGATAATGTGAATTCAGATAGAACTGATTGGCAGTTAGTTCCTGGACCTCATCTGACTGCAGTTCTCAGATGGGGACTGGTTAAGGAATCATCTTCTGCAGGGTGATGAGGCAGGAAATGAGGACTTTGTGGTTATTTGGGGCTTTCTCAACTCAATGTGTGGTACAGTTTTGTAGTATCTGGTCTAATTCTTTCAAAGCTTAAAAGTGAAACAAACTAAAATATACATTAACTGGAAAACTACATGAAAATGTTTTCAATTTTGCAATACAGTGTTAATGAATGTTATATGATAGAACTTTTTGAACTCTACTTATAATAAGAATTTTACCATATTCTAATGCTACAGGATTAATAAAAGTGTATACTATTTGTTGTCAGTGAGCAGCACAATTTTATGTTGTACATTTTGGGATGTGTCTATCATGTATATAATATATTCAATATTCATATTATTTCCACAAAGGAAAGCATTTTTCTTCTTTTGTGGTAGTGGGGATTGAACCCAGGGCCTCACAGGTGCTGGGCAAGCTCTTGAATGCTGAGCTACATCCCCAGCTTTTTAAATTTTTAAATGTTGAGGCAAGGTTTGGCTAAGTTGCCACAGCTGGCCTTGAACTTATGATTCTCTTACTACAGCCTCCCTGACAACCTGAATTACAGGTCTGTGCTACCACATCCAGCATTGTGTGTGTGTGTATACGTGTGTGTGTGTAAGTAGTAGTTTAATATAAAATGCTTTGCTATAGTTGCATTTTGAAAAGCTTTGATCATATATTACCGATATGATTTATAAGCAAAGGAACTGACATAGGCGAGGGCAAACTCCTGCTGTGAGGAGATTGCTTCTCTAGATAATGTGAAGCTTTTTGTCATTTTTCTGTTAACAGTCACAGCTGGCTCTGGCACCCATCACATTTGATTTTATTAACTTCCCTACTAACTCAGAGAGATAAACTGTATTTGCAACACTTATGAGAAAAAAATCATGTAATGTATGTCCTTGGATGATGAATTTTCATGTTATTATGACATGGAGGAAAAAATGTAAACAGGAATGAGACAACAGCAGTAAATGAAACTTGTTGTTTCCCTTTATTTTTGTCAAATCGTGAATGTATTTTATTAAGAATGGATTTATGTGCTTTGTATATCCATAGCCAAATACATCACTGAGTCTAGGGAAAAATATTTCTTGAATTGTATTGTAGAAAAATGCCTGCAACACTGTCCGCAAGGGCGTTTATACGGATCGTTCTAATAGTCTATCGCCCTCTACTGCTCAGAGGTTCAAATTACACTTAGTCCCCCTCCGACAAAGTTGATTTTTTTTTTTTTTTAACCAAGAACATGCATTGGTACATTGTATACATAACGATCACATTTATCATAGTTATTGACAAAATTGATTCCTAAAGGCTAAAAATCAAACCAAAACTAAACACAGAGCACAAACAAAAACAACCAGACACGAACAAATGTTTTGTACATTTGCTAAATCTAAAAAATTCTGTTCATAAACAAAATAAGTGATACTGAAAATGAGCATATATTAATGATATGATTTGGTAATTTCTCTCCGAGCACCTCAGTGGAAGCTACGAATCCTGTTTTACTTTCATATCCCTAACAGCCAAGATACTGCTTAGTATAGTTTTTGTATTTAATAAATGCTGGACAAATGAAATGCTGAGGCAGTTTTTACAATTACTGGAGTCTTCACTTGTCATTTTATAGAGATTTATTTATTTATTTATTTTTGAGACGAGGTCTTACTGTATAGTCTAGGCTGGCCTTGGACTCACTATGCAGCCCAGGCTAACCTCAAACTTGCGATGATCCTCCTGCTTCAGTCTCTCAAGTGCTGGGATTGCAGGTGTACACCACCACGCCCAGCTAGAGCTTTTTATTATAAAAAGATTTTGACCATACATATTTATAAAAATTCGTAAGGCAGATATTTCCAAAATATTGCTCCCATATAAAATACTAGAGTTATTTTTTTAGAGTTATTTTAACTTTGATATAATTACCGTTTTCAAACTTCTTATTCATAGTCATTTGGATTTTAGTTTAACATCGGCACTTTGTGGCAATCTGTTACTCTGAATTGTTAAGTGGAGAGTTTTATTGGTTAAAATTAGGGTCATGTGCAGGAGTCAGAAAACCCGACATACCAGTTGCTTAAGGTCTGAATTCATTTCTATCACATATTAGCCTACGTAGAGCTGATAGGAAATTTCCATAGTCATCAGGATCCTGGCTCCTTCTATCTTACTGCCCCACTGTGCACAAGCTGTATGTACTAAATGGAATGAATAGGCACAGAGCCTCTGTGAGAATAGATTAGAATGACTGTCACTGTGGTATTGAGGTTGGGTTCTGACAGAAGGTGCTGATGTAACGGTCCATGACAACTGTATGAGATTGGTGTGCACAATTTCGAGCTATCTGATTCATTGTAATTTTCACAAATTAATATACTGCAAATTCATGACCAGAGATTGCTACTCAGAAATCTTACCCGGTTTCTCTCATATCCTAGCCTTCTCATTCTCCACACAATAGCTATCTTTAATCTCTTATCTTTTCGAACTTCTGGCTCTTCTGTCCTTCTGATCCTCTTTGCCTCAACATTCTTACATCCTCATTTTCCCCGAAGTGCTTTATTCTTCACAGAAGAAGTAGATAGGCCCTCGTATTTCCACTGACATATCTACTCACTTTCAATAGAATTTGCATCTGGTTGTAATTGCATTGGAGAAAGACAGGATAGGGTTTAGGATCACGGACTCTGTACAGCGTTGTGATCATGGGCAGCGACTATATGATTCATATTCTGGATCCACTGTTTACTTCACCTCTCTGAGCCGGAATCCTCTCAACTTAAAAATGGGAGTTTATTCATTCAACAAAAAGTCATTGTATGTGCCAAGCTGTTCTAAGTGCACTAGACAAAACAGACATTCTTGTCCGTGGGGAGCTTATATTCTTTCATTGGAAGACAGACAATAAGTAAACAATTGAAACATAATATGTTAATGATTAGGGTTATGGAGATCAACAGGGAAGAAAAGGAGCATATGTAGTGTTAGGGACTGAAATATTAGAGAGATTGACTTGGGAAGAACTTCCTGAGAAGGTAATTCTGAATAAAGATGTGAAGAGCGTGAGAGGTGAAACATTTAGGGCGAACAGGGAGAACATTTAGGGTGGGAGCATGTGTAGCTGGAGTAATCCAGAAGTGATGGTAGGAGATGGGGTCAGAGATCAAGTAGGAGTTTAAACTTAGCAGAGTCTTGTTGATTGTGATTATTTTTTACCCTAGGTAAAATGGCAAACTGTTGGAGCATTCTGAGGACAGCAATATCATATATGACAAGTTTGTTAAAAGAACAGCTTAATTGAGATGTAATTAATATAGTATAATTCACCTAACACCATATATAAAATCATAGTATGCATGTACTAAGTGAAACAAATAGGTACAGAGCCTCTGTGAGAATAGATTAGAATGACTGCCTGTCATGGCAGAGTGGAGGTTGGATAGTTCTGACAGAAGGTCCATTACAAATATATGAGATTGGTGTGATTATAGTATAATGAGATCATACTATATTAATTTTATATATGGTATTGGGTTGGGTTCAGTAAAATGTACAGTTCAGTAGTTTTCAGTATATTTACAGGGATGTGCAACTACTACTTTGGTCTAATTTGAGAACATTTTCATCATTCCGAAAAGAACCCATTTACACATTAGCAGTCACTCCCCCATTCTCATCTTTCCTTAGTCCCTGGTAAGCACTGTTCTACTTTCTGTCTCTATAGTTTTTTTTTTGGGGGGGGATATGTTTTCTTTCTCTTGGGTATGTGTCTAGGAGAGGACTTGCCAAGTCATTTGATAAGTCTAGGTTTAATCTTTTGAAGAAATGTTAGATTGTTTTCCAAGGTGGCTACTTGATTTTATATTTTCAGAAGTTGGTGTATAAGGATTCCAAGTTCTCCACATCCTGGCCAACATTTATTATTATCTGTCTATTTGCCATTTTAGACATTTTAGCAGGTATGAACCATTGCCTGTTTTTAATTGATTTTCCTTTCATTGTTGAGATGGAATAGTTCTTTGCATATATTGTATACAAGTCCCTTATCAGGTAGATGACTTACAAATATTTTCTCCCATTCTTTGAGTTGTCTTTTTACGTTATGGCATCCTTTGAAATCCAAGTGCTTTCCTTTGATGAAGCCAATTTATCTATTTTTTTTGTCATTTGTCCATTTGGTGTCACAGTTAAGAAACAAGTTCCTAATCCAAGACCACAGATGAGTTATACCGTATCTATGTTTTCTTCTAAGGGTTTTATAGTTTTAGTTTTTACTAAAACTATAGTCTAATTTGGTTAACTTAGGCCTATAGTCTAATTTGATTAATTTTTATATATTGGTGTTAGGCTGGAGTCCAACTTCATTCTTTGTAAGTAAATAGCCAGTTGTCCCAGCACCATTTGCTGAAAAGTGTCCTTCTCCTTGTAAAAAAAAAAATCAATTGACCATAAATAAATGTTAGAATTTGTTTCTGGGCTCTCAATTCAATTCCATTGATCTGTGTATCTGTTCTTATGCCAGTACTACAGTTTCTTGATTTCTGTAGTTTCATAGTAAGTTTTGAAATCAGAAATGTGAGTCTTCCAAATTTGTTCTTCTCTCAGGATTACTTTGGCTATTCTAAGTCCCTTCATTTTCATATGAGATTTAGGTGATGCCAGTTTTAGGAGAGTGGTGAAAGTATGAAATCATGGTTGGCATGTTGAGGAAGTAAGGGAAATACAATTCTAGGACAAAACGAAAGGTTCACTTACTATGTGATTATCATAAATGTAAAATGAGACCAGTATGTGCGAATATGTGTTTTTATAGCCACTTTTAGCTTCATGGGAATGGCATGGTGGAAGTGGAGTTAGTTTTAAGCAGGATTATTCTCTCATGCCAACGTGAAAAAGACAGACGAAATAAACATGTGAATTGTAGGATAATATAGGACTATTTCATGAAATTTTAATGAACATCAAGGAAATCTATGTGGTAGATCTGCCCCAACACAGAAAAAGTTCTATATACTTCACACTATATTGTCATCATCATCAATTGCATCACAGAGATAGTCTCTTTCTCGCTGAAGCCGACTGTCCTACCTAAATCTTGATCCAGGTCTTTGGTCCATTCATATTGTCTTTTCTTAGTTGCTAATCACCAATCCTCTCTACTCCTTCTCTACTCCACCACTAGCAATTACTATTACAGTGAAAGTGTAAAATCACGTATACACTCTCAAAAACTGGCTGGCATTTCTCATTCCTTTACTTCCAAAGGACGTGAAGTACCATTTATGCTTTAGTTTTTCATTGTTTATTTTTCCTTAACCTACTGCCCTCTAGTGTCTAGTCTTTGACCGGCAGTTGTGAAAGGTACAAATCCTGTGTGAATCGGACAATTATGCAAGTTTGGGGAACTTTGAATGAGGAAAGCCTTATGAGCAGGGCTTAGCTTTTGAGGGCTCTCATAACATAATACTGTACAGCGCAAGGCCCTGAGTTGATTCCTGAGCACCCCCCAAACCTCCCCCACCCCTCCAAACCAACAAAAAACCAGAATACTGTACATATAGAGTAGGTGGCTAGAACAGCAGAAATTTATTTTCTGCAGGCTAGAATTCTGAGCTGAAGGTGTGGGTGGATTTGGTTTCTTCTGCGATTTCTCTCCTTTGCTTGCAGGTGGCCACCTTCTTGTTCCATCGTCACATGGTCTCTCCTCTGGGCGCATGCAGGTCTCTACCCAAATTTCCTTGTTTTAAGGGTGCCAGTCACACTGCATTATAGCCCACCCCGTAGACCTCATTTTAACTTAATTACCTCTTCAAAGACATTTCTTCCATCCATACTTAAATTCTGAGGCGCTGGGTGTTAGGGTTTTACTCTCTAAATTTTGGGAGGACATAATTCGACCCATAGCAGGCAGAGGCGTTATTTAGGATTTGTAAATATTCAAACGATTATTTTGACATTTCAAAACCATTTAGGCAGCCACTTGGAGCATAGTCTACAAACTGGTGGGTGGAGTGGGAGCCTCTGAGACCCTTTCTGGGGCGTCTAAACTATTTTCATCATATTAAGACATTATTTACTTTTGTCAGTCTCATTTTCCTACAAGCGCAGAGTTTCCCCAGAGGCTGTGACATGTGATAATATCATTTCATGGCTAATAACAATGCATTTTTGTGTTTAAGATTTTTTTCTCAGTTTTAATATCTAACGTGATAAATATTACTGATAGATAGAATCCATATAAACAAAAACTTTTGGGTGTCTTAAATAATTTTTAAGAGTGTAAATGGGTCCTGAAACAAAAATATTGTTAGAGGAAGTACAGCTTGACAAGATAGACTTCTCTAATGGGTAGGCAGCAGGCGTCAATAGTCCAGAGTGAGTAGTCAGTCAGTCAATTAAGTTTTTCTGATTTCTGGTTGTTTGTATGTAGAGAACACGTTTGGATAATTCCAATCGCTAGAACAGTGCTTAGAAAAAGAGAGGTTATTTAGATAATTTGAGTCCTTGGCATTTTGGGGGCTTTATTAACTGCATTAAATTACAGTAAAATTAGTAGCTCATAGGTATATATCCTATGGCTCTTAGTATTCGGTATTGGATTGTTGCATTCTGTATTTTATACTCTCTGCTACAATAACACAGAAGATAGGAGTGTATGTCTGTGGTGAGAAAAGATCTTCACTTTTTGTTATTCTGGTTCATCCTGTAATAGTCGTCAAAATGTACAATCGCTTTGTTCTGTGTCAGCTTTTGAAGACTCCTTGGCTAACTACTTCTGCAGAGGATCCTGAGTTGGTGATGTGGCTGGAATGTTGCACCTCATCTAACTTTTGTGGTCAGCTGACCAACTGCCCTAGTGAGTATTCATGTCCAGGTTCAGGGTGAATTTTGTGAGGATGACAGTGTAAAAAGCCCCTACATGGTTTAGGAAATTTCATTTTCTGTTCTAAAAAGTATCTTAGAATCTTCCCCATTTCCTTCGCTTAGTGCTGGCTCTTTTGAAAATATAAAATTAGGAAATCCTTCCCGTATGAGCTCATATGAGTAACAGTGTTTATTTCAAATTGCGCTTAAACTTTATAACTACATGAAGATGAAATACAGTACTCTGGTGGCTGTAAAGTGGAGGAGTCTAGTCTATTCTTGAGCTAGAATTCATGAGATTACGATTATAAAAGATTCAGAATTTAGATATCCATCAAAATGACTTATAAAAGTTTTTGTGCAACATACAGTATATTATTTCACTCAAATAGAATGCAATAAAATACTGATTAACAGGAAAAATCATGTACTGAATTCGGGAAAGAATGATTCTGACTTTCTATTCATGGAAGTCGATTGTAGGAATTTTTACAAATGAATACGTGTATACAACTACTAACTCTATGAAGACATTTTAGCACTCCAGAATGCTCCTTTGTGCCCCTCCCAGTCACAAACTCCCCCGCCCCAAAGTAATTTCCATTATGACTTAGCACCATTGCTAAACAGCTCTCTCTTTTCTTGAGAATTATGGACTGTCTTGGACAGTCATTGCTGTTGCTGCGTGTAGTCTTTTTCTTTGCTGGGTAGTAGTCCGTTACAATATGTGAATGTTTTACCCTTTGTACTGTTGACATCTGTATCTTTGGTGACCAATAGTGTTGAGCACTTTTTATATGCTTACTTACCATGTGGATATTCTTTTCTGTAAAGTAGCTATTTTTGCCATCAATAATTACGTTGCCTGTTTTTTTTTTCCTTTCTGATTTGCTGGTGTTCTTAATATATACTAGTAAGAGTCCTTTTTCAAATTTGTATATTGCAGATATCTTCTCCAAGTCTGTGACTTGTATTTTCACTCTTTTAATAATATATTTTGAAAAACAGAAGTTCTTAATTTTCATGAAATTCAAGTTATCAATCTTCTTTTGGTGTCATATTAAAAAAAAACTGCCTACTCCAAGATCACAAAATGTTTTGACTTTTTTTCTAGAAAATCTGTTGTATTTTTCTTTTCATATTTAGGTGTATAACTCATTTAGGATATTTTCATGCATTTATAGCTTGAGGCGGGAGTCAAAATTATTTTTCCCACATAGATATCAATTGATTCATCACAGTCCATTAAATGTCTATTCTGTCCTCACTGAATTGTATTAAATCAAATTACTCCTTTTTTTTTTTGTGTCGGGGATCAAACATAATGCTGCATGTTTTCTTGTTAATTTCTAAACTTACCTAATGAAATAATATGTGTATTTTATGACATTTGGCCACACTTTTGTTATAGCACTTGCATTTCATTTATTTACAAACCTATAGTGCATTAGATGGTGAGGGCAGGTTCAATTATATTTTTTCACTCTAGAATTTAGCAAAATAGTTGATATAAAAAGGTTAATATGAAATAAAATATATTCAGCAGTGTTTTTCAGAAGTGAATTTTACAGTCTAAGATTTGAGATTTTACAAGAAAAAAATTCATTTAAAAACACTAGGCCTGTCATTAGACTGTGCCATTAATTTTCAATGGATATGACGAGACAGCCAGAGAGACAAAGTGTGTCACAAAGCTTCAGAGTAATAAAATTAGCTTTCTACATAGCCGCTCAGGCCCAATTCCCTAGGGCCTCAAATTTAGAAGCTCTCAGGCCCACAAAGGAGACTGAGAAGGAGCTTAGGAGTGGTTAGGAGAGAGGTGGCAGTGTGTGGCATTCTGGGAAACAAAGGATGTTTTAGGGTGGAGGATGTGTTCAGCAATGTTTCAACAGGGCCAGTAGTAAATGAAGTGTCTTATGATTTTGTGATATGTAAGTTCAGTAAGGCAGGTGTGGTGGTTGATGAAATCAGACTGCAATCTCTTAAAAAGGAAGTGGGAAGTGTGGAAGCAGAAACCAATTCTTGGAAACACTAGCAAGGGCCAGAAACCAGGGTGGAGGCTCCTCTCTCCCCTCGTCAGACCTCTCCTAAAGGGTGCACGGGGTACAGATTCCTAAACGCAAGTCTTTCCTGGGATAAGGGGTGCCGCCAGGGCACACGAGGCTGCACTCCTGCTGAAGCATTGAGTCTGTGCCAGGAGATTTTAGACCCCCAGAGGGTTCCTTTGACGCCACCATGGCCACCAACTGTGGACTGTGCTCCCTTTCTCCAAACTTCCCTCGCCTGGTGCGTGGACAACCCCTGAGGCAGTCCTGGGTACCGGATGTCACAGTCTCCGGCGCCTCCAGTCCAGCTTCCGGTTCCGGACGCATCTCGCGGGGCGACGCTCCCAGGGTTCCGCCGACCGACCGGGGCGGTGCTCTCAGCCGCGCGGGGAGAGCGCCTGCGCAGGGGCGCCGGCCCGCGGCGCTCCCCCGGCGATTGTGGTAGGCGCGCCCTCGCCGGGTCCACGCGGCCCTGCGCAGCCCGGGCGTCGAGAGGCGGAAGCAGGTGGCCGGCGCGGGCGGGTTGGCGACCGGCGAGCTGCCCAGTGGTTCCAGCCGCCACCGAACATGCTGCGCTGCCTGCGGGGCTTCGTGCTGCCCGCGGCGGCCTGTCAGAGCGACGACGACTACCTCCGCTACCAGATCCTCTTCGAAGACCTGGACCACAATGGAGACGGCGTGGTGGACATCCTGGAGCTCAAGGAGGGGCTGAGAAACTGGAATTCCTCGTTCGACTCGGACTCGGAGACGGTGAGCGGCTAAGCGGAGGTGGGGACCCCGGGAGTCGAGGGAGACGTTGGCCGGAGAGCGGAGCCCGACTCGTCGCACGTTCCGCAGCTGCTTCCGGAGGCCCGGGAGGGAGGGAAGGCGGTCCAGCGAAACGTGTTCGCAGCCACCCTCTCGAAGTAGAGTGCTCTCTGACCAGAGCCTTCTGGGCTTTGGGGGAGCTGCTGAGTGGGTTTCTGGTGACTTTTTCAACGTTTACTGAACCTGCATAGACTGTCAGGAGCTGTGCTAGCCTTTGGGATTGCAGAAGTAAAGCCGTCTCTTTTCTCAGGAGGTTCCCAGCCTAGGGAAGTGGGTGCGAACCTTATTGTGTTTTTCTTTTAAAATGAAATATGTTAATTAGTTTTTTTTTTTTTTAAACTGATCGAAAACCTCAGTACTCAGGTTTAATTGCAGTGTTGGCACTTTGCGATAACTAGATGGGTTTTGGGTTGCAGTTCGGCACTGGGCCTCTGAGAGGTTCGGGATCATAGGCCTCAGGAAGGTATAGCAGGGTTTTCTCCAAATGGCGGGCACAGACCTCCAAAGCTCCTCTCTTTCTGACATCCACAGCAAGGGAACTCAGATTGATCAGTGAGGTTACACATCAACCAATTGTTTTCATTTCTTGCCTGAATTAGGAGATGTCTGTCTTCTCTAGGTTGATCTTGTCTTCCACATTTTAAAACTGTTTAATAAGTAATTTTAAGAGGAAGTTTCAGGATTTCAAGAGAAAAAAATCATTTCCCCTCCGTCAGTGAGGGGATCAGAACATCTCTGGTCTTTGAAGCAGTCACCATAATTGAATCAGGTTCACTGGTCAGGGCCTTCCCTATTTTCTAAAAGAGCAAGCCAGTAGAACTTTTTCACAAGAATTTTGTTACAACTATATATTCTTCTTTTATTTTGGCGTTTACATTTGAAAAGAAATGTATGGAGTTTTGTAGTAATTTGTTCAAATTCATTGTGTGCTAATTCTATGATTTCAAAAATTTTATTATGGTGAAGTACACAAAAATTTACCGTCTTAACAATTTTCAACTATGTAGTTCAGTGATAGTATGTACATTCATATTGCACAACTATTACTACTATTTTATTTTACAAAACTGGAACTCTACACCTATTAAAGAATAACTCCTAATTCTTCCCTCTTCAGCTTCCAGAAGTTAGCATTCTACTCTGACTCTATGATTTTTGACTACTATAAGCACATCATATAGGTGAAATCATACAGTATTTGTCTTTTTGTGGCTGCCTTATTTCGCTTAGCGGGTTCATCCATACTGTGGCATGTGTCAGAATTTCTTTTAAGGCCAAATAGTATTCTATGTGTAACTATGTTTTGTGTATTTATTTGTTGATAGATACTTGGGTTACTTCCATACTTTAGTTATTGCAAATAATACTTCTGTGAACATGGGTGTATACATATCTGTTTGAGATCCTTCTTTTAATTCTTTCAGGTAAATGCCCAGAAATGGAAGATGGATTACATTTAAAATTTAAAATTTTGAGGAATTGCCAAATGATTTTCCATAGTAGCTGTGTCATCTTACATTCCCACCAATGGGACAAATGTGTTCCAACTTTTTCACATCACTACTGATACTTGTTACTTTTGTTTCTGGTTTTTGAGATGGGTGGATCTTTTTATGTTGTCCCAGCTTCCCTCAACTCATCATCCTCCTGCCTCATTCTCCAGAGTAGCTAGGATTACAGGCATGCACCACCTTGCCCAGCTATGTATGTGTGTGATGTGTTTAAATAGTAGCCACCCAAATGGCTGTGAGGTGGTATTTCATTGTAGTTCTGACGTGCATTAGTGATGCTCAGCATCTTTTCATGTTTACTAGTTACTTGTATATCTTCTTTGAAGAAATGTCTATTCAAGTGCCTTGCCCATTTTTAAATTACGCTAGTTGTTTTTGTTATTGACTTTAGGTAGTAGTATATATATGTATATACGCACAATAGAATATATTTAATTTTTTGTGAACCCCAATTTGTGAATTTTATTGTTTTAATTTTTTTGGGTGGTGCTGGGGATTAAACTCAGGGCCTTGTGCTTGCTAGGCAAGCACTCTGCCATTGAGCTAAATCCCCAACCCCTGTTTTAAACTTTTTTGTACCCTTGCACCTTTGATGTCATATCCAGGGAATTATTGCCAAATCCAATGTCAGGAACAATTTTCCCTATGTTTTCTTATGAGTTTTATGATTTCAAGTCTTAATATTTAGGTTACAGGTCCATTTTGAGTTAATTTTTATATATGGTATTAGGTAAGGGTCCAACTCCATTCTTTGCATATGGTTATCTAGTTTTCCCAGTATCATTTGTTGAAAAGACTGTCTGTTTCCTAGTGAATGATCTTGGCACCCTTGTCAAAAATCATTTATATGCACATCTTTGTGAATAGTACAGCATTGATTTTACTTACTTTAGCTTTATACTAAATTTTGAAATCAGTAAGTGTGAGTCCTCCAAGTTTTGTTCTTTTCCAAGATTGTTTTGGCTATGTGGTGTCCGTTGAGGCTCCATATGAGCTTTTTCCAGATGGAGTTTTTCTGTTTCTGTGAAAATCATCATGGGGATTTTGATGGGATTTAATTGAATCTATAGCGTGCTTTTGGTATCATTAGCGTCTTAACAGTATAAATTCTTCTAATCCATGAACATAGGATGTTTTATGACTTTAATTTCTTTCAGAAATGTGTTAGAATTTTAATTGTGCAAGTAACTTTTTCATCTTGTTGGTTAACTTCTGAGGGTTTACAAAGAGGTTTTTGCTTTATCTTTGGCCATTCTGTAGCCATTTTGACTTTTATTTTACCAATACTTACGGTGATTCCATAACCTGGCTCTTGTGAATAGTGCTGCGGTAAACATGGGAGTGTAGATGCAAACTGATTTCAAATCTTTTGGGTAAATATTCAGAATTGAGATTGCTGAACATATGGTAATGCTAATTTTGTTTTTTGAGGAATCTCCTTACAGTTTCCCATATTGGCTGTTCTGATTTACTGCATTCCTACCAACAACGTGCAAATTTTCCCTTTTCTTCACATCTTCCAACACTTCTTATGTTTGTCTTTTTGATAATAGGCATTCTGATAGGTGTGAGATGATAGTCCCTTGTGCTTTTAATTTGCATTTCCCTAATGGTTACTAACGTTGATTACCTTTTCATATATGTTGGCCATTTGTTTGTCACCTTCTGAGATTTATCGATTAAGATACTTTGTTTGTTTTTAAGTTATTTTTTCTTTCCTTGCTGTTGAGTGGTTTGAATTCCTCATATATTTCAGATATTACCTCTTATTAGAGGTAAGGCTTACAGGTATTTTCTCCCATTCTGCAGGTTGTCTGTTTACACCATTGTTACCTTTGTTATGCAGAAGCTTTTTGATTGAGTGTAATTCCACTTGTCTATTTTTCCTTTTTTTTACTTGCCCTTTTGGTGTCAAATCTAAATAATTGCCCAATGTCATATAGTTTTACCCTATATTTTTTTCTATTAGTTTTGTGTCTTTTGTTTAAGTTTTTAATTCATTTTGAGTTGATTTTTGTACATGGCATGAGATAAAGCCCAGTTTAATTCTTCTGTATGTGAATATCCAGTTTTCCCAGTATCATTTATTGAACCATCCCTTCCTTTTTTTTTTTTCACAAAGACCATGCATTGGTACATTGTATACATAATGATCACATTCATCATGGTTATTTTTTAGCTGTACGTGATGTATATTGGTTCCTTCCCTTCCCTATCCCTTCCTTCTATTCCCCACCCTTCCCTATTTATAGCAGGATTATCTACATTTTTCCATTTTTCCCTTTCCTCTTTCTTTCCTTTTTCCCTTCCTTCTTTTCCCCCTTCTCCGTTTCTAGCTCTCCTCTCTTTTGAATATTATCTTCCTTTTATATAATATCTATTATACATCTTTGTCCTTATTTACACTTATGGTTTCTCAGAGAAACAATTCGATGTGTACTCATGAGTGTTTGATTTATTTCACTTAAGAGTATGTTCTCAAGGTACATCCATTTACCTACAAATGTCTCTAGTTTATCCTTTTTTATGACAGACTAGTACTCCATTGTGTAGAAAAATCACATCTTCTTTAGCCATGCCTTAGTTGTTGGGCGTTTGGGTTGTTTCCAAGACTTAGCTATTACAAATTGTTTTGCTATGAACATGGATGTGCACATATCACTGTGGTATGGTGCTTTCCATTCCTCTGGGAAGATAGCAAGCAGAGGAGTAGCTGGGTCAAATGGAACCTCTAGTTGTAGTTTTTTGAGGAATGTCCCTACTGATTTCCACACAGTGGTTGGACCAGTCTGTGTTCCCACCCACAGTGGAGGAGGGTACCTTTTCCCCCTGCAGCCCTGCCAGCACTTGTTATTGGTTGATTTCTTGATAATAGCTGTTCTCTCTGGAGTGAGATGGAATCTTAACGTTGTTTTGATTTGCATCTCTTAAATGACCAGTGATGTTGAACACTTTTTCATGTATTTATTTGCCATTTTTATTTCTTCATCTGAGAAATGTTTATTCATTTCACATGCCCATTTTTGGATTGGGTCTTTAAATTTGAGGAGTCTGCTGTTTTGAGTTCTTTGTATATTCTAGATGTTAGACCTTTGTCTGAGGGACAGCTGGAAAAATTTTTTCTCACTCTGTGGGTTTTCACTCCGCTCTACTGGTGATTTCTTTTGCCGTGCCAAAGCCTTTTAATAGGATGTGGTCCCAAGCACTGATTCTTTGTATTATTTCCTGTGCAGTCCAGGTTCTGTTCATAATATTTTTCCTACCCCTGTGTCTTCTAGCGTTCTTCCTTTTCTATTCTCCAGTAGACTTAATGTTTCTGTTTTAATGTTTAGATCTTTGACCCACTTTGATTTTAGTTTAGTACATGGTGAGAGACATGTATCTAGTTTTAGTTTTTGGCATGTGGTGAGCCAGTTTTTCCAGCAGCATTTGTTAAAGAGGCTATCTTTCTTCCAGTGAGGGTGTTTGGTTCCTTTATGGAAGATGAGGTATTAGAGTGTGTTTGGAGTTGTTTCTACATCTTCTAATCTGTTCCATTGATCCTTGGATCTGTCTTTTTGCCAGTACCATGCTGTTTTTTTTTTTTTAATCGCATTTTTATAGTATAGTTTCAGGTCAGGGATTGTTATGCCCCCTGCCTTGCCCCTGTTGCCCAGGATTGTTTTTGCTATTCTTGGTCTCTTCTGGTTCCAGACGAATTTCATGATTGCTTTTTCTAATTCTGTGAGGTACGCTGATGGTATTTTGATTGGAACTGCATTAAATCTGTATAGTAATTTAGGAAGTATGGCCATTTTCACTGTGTTGGTGCTTCCTACTCAAGAACATGGTGTATCTTTCCATTTTCTGATCTCCCTTTCAATTTCCTTTTTTAGAGTACTGTAGTTTTCAATGAAAAGATCTTTTACTTGCTTTGTTAGATAGATTCCTAAGTATTTCATTTTTTTTTATGCGATTGTGAAAGGTATATCTTCTCTTATTTCTTTCTGAGTGAGTTTGTTATTTGTTTGTAGGAATGCCATTGATTTTTGAGTGTTGACCTTGTATCCAGCTATGCAACTGAAGTGAGTTATTAAATCTAGAAGTTTTTTTGTGGAATTTTTGGGGTCTTCTATGTAGAGTATCATGTCATTCACAAATAATGATAGTTTAACTTCTTCCTTTCCTGTCTTTATTCCTTTTATTTCTTTCTTGCCTGATTGCTCTGGCTAATGTTTCTAGAACTATATTGAATAATAGTGGTGATAGTGGACAACCTTGTCTTGTTCCAGATTTTAGTGTGAAAGTTTCCAGTTTCTGATCACTTAGCATGATATTGGCTGTTGGTTTGTTATAGATGGCTTTTATCAGATTTCGATATAGACCATCTCTTCCTAATTTCTGTAGAGTTTTTATCATGAATGGGTGTTGGATTTTGTCAAATGCTTTTTCTGCATCCAATGAGATGATCATGTGATTTTTGTCTTTGAGTCTGTTGATATGGTATATTACATGTTTTGATTGGCAAATGTCTAACCATCCCTGCATCCCTGGGATGAATCCTACTTGGTCATAGTTTATAATCTTCTTGACAATTCGTTGCATTGTGTTTGCCAGTGTCTTAATGAGAATTTTTGCATCTATGTTCCTTAGGGAAATTGGCCTGTAGTTCTCTTTTTTGATTGGATCCTTTTCTGGTTTTAGTATCAGGGTAATGCTTGCTTCCAGGAATAATTTTGGAAGTACTGCTCCCTTTTCAATTTCATTAAAAAGTTTGGGAAATAGTGGTATTAGGGCATCTCTGAATTTCTTGTAGAATTCAGCTGTGAAACTGTCAGGTCCTGGGCTTTTCTTTATTGGTGGGTTTTTAATTACCTCTTCAATTTCAATGGCTGATATTGGGTTATTTGGTATTCTTGTGTCTTCTTGATTCAGTTTTGGTAGTTCATATGTTTCTAAGAATCTGTCCATTTCTTCAGTGTTTTTCATCTTGTTTGAGTACAGATTCTTGAAGTAGATGCTGATGATCCTTTGAATTTCTGTATGGTCAGTTGTGAATTCACTCTTTTCATTTTTTTTTGCATCAATTTGAGGGTTTTCTTTCCTTTTCTTGATAAGATTGGCTAAGGGTTTGTCTATTTTATTTGATCTTTCCAAGAACCAACTCTTTGTTTCATTGATTCTTTGTATTGTTTTCTTAGTCTGAATTGCATTAATTTCAGCTCTGATCTTAGTAATTTCCTCTCTTGTAGGAGCTTTGGTTTTGATTTGTTCTTCTTTTTCTAGATGTTTGAGGCTCAACATTAAATTGTTTATTTCAGCTTCTTCTGTCTTCCTGATATGGCAGTTCAATGCAATGAATTTCCCTCGTAGCACTGCTTTCATTGTGTCCAATAGGTTCTGGTGTGTTGTATTGGCATTATCATTGTTATGGTTTGTGTCTAATGTCCCCCCAAAGCCTCATGTGGTGAGAGACAGCTGGATCTAGAGTGTGTGATTACTAAATTGATCCATTGATCGGTTTGGCATTGTTCTGCTGGGATCAAGGCTGTGAGACTGAAATTGGGGGTGGGAGTGTGGACCGCCCTGGGGGCAGGTAGCCTAGATAAAGATATAGGAAGAGGCTAATTAGCTGCTTGTTTGCATTGCTGATTTGCATACATTCCTTGCATTTTCCTCACTTTACTTTGCGGCCGGCCACCGGTCTGCCACGCTGCCCTGCTGCCTCGGACCAAGTGGACTATAGACTGAAACCTCTGCAGACTGTGAGCTAATAAACCTTTCTTCCCCTAACTTTGGGTGTCGAGTATTCTGTCCCAACAACGAGAGAAAAGTAACTAAAACAATCATTAAACTGTATAAATTGCTTAATTTCTTCTTTAATTTCCTCTGTGACCCAGCGGTTGTTCAGAAGGATGTCATTTAGTGTCCATGTGTTTATGGGTTTTTTTTGGTTTCTGTTACCATTGAATTCCAGTTTCATTGCACTATGGTCTGATAGTATGCATGGGATAATTTCAGTTCCCTTACATTTACTTAAACATGCCTTGTGAGCTAGTATGTGGTCTCTTTTGGAGAAGATCCCATGTGCAGCTGAGAAGACTGTGTATTCTGCTATTATGGGGTAGAGCACTCTGTAGATATCCATTGTTCACAGATTTGATTCAGTTCTGATATTTCTTTGTTAATTTTTTGTCTAGTTGATCTGTCTGTTTGTAACAGTGGGGTATTGAGGTCTGTCATTAAAATTGTGTTAGTGTTTATTTGATCTTTCATGTTTCTTAATATTTGTTTTATGTAGTTAGGTGCACTGATATTTGGTGCATAATCATTAATGATTACTATTTCTTCCTCTTGTAGTTTTCCCTTGAGATGTATGTAGTGACCTTCTTTGTCCCTCTTGATGAGTCTTGGTTTGAAGTTCACTTTGTCTGAGATTAGGGTAGGTACCCCTGCTTTTTTCTGGGTTCCTGTTGTATGAAATACTGTTTTCTATCCTTTGATTTTCAGTCTATGAATTTCCTTTTGGGTTAAATGTGTCTCTTGTATGCAACATATAGATGGATCTTGTTTCTTGCTCCATTCTGCTAGTCTCTTTCTTTTGATTGGTGATTTGAGACCATTTACACTGATGGTTACAGCTGTTATATATTGACCCGTTGTCATAGATCTTTTCTGTTGTTGGTTCTGTGTTTCAGCTCAGTTTAACTGCTTGTCTTGCCTGGTGGATTCTTTTTATTAGTGTCCTTGTAATTATAGTTTCCTTTTTCCTATTCTAGGATATCCTTCAAAATATTTTTTAGAGGTGGTTTGGAGGTCATGAATTTCTTCAGTTGTTCTTTGCCATGGAAGCATCTTATTTCATTGTTGAATTTGAAAGATAATTTGGCTGAGTACATCAATCTGGGTTGGACATTGTTTTCTTTTAAGGTTTGAAATATTTTGCTCCAGGCTCTCCTTGATTTAAGGGTTTGTGTTGAGAAACCCACTGTGATTCTAATGATTTTACATTTATAGGTGATTTTTTTTCCTCTACCAATTTTAAGTATCCTATTCTTTTGTTGAATTTCTGGAATCTTGATTATTATATGTCTTGGTGTAGATTTATTTTGGTCATGGGTAATTGTGGTTCTATATGCCTCATTTATCTGTATGTCAAGTTCTCTTATGCTTGGAAGTTGTCTGTTATTACGTCTGTAAATAATCTTTTTATATCTTTGCATTGTCTCCTTCTTTTTCATTCATTCCAATCATTCTTTTTTTTTCTTTGCTATAAGTCCTTTATGCATGTTTGCACTTGTTTTTTAATTTCCAAGAACATGTATTGCTACATTGTATACATAGTGATCACATTCATCATAGTTAATTCATATGTGTACATGATACATCGTGGTTCCCCTCCTTCTTCCCCACCTCTCCCTTCCACTGCCCCTCCCTTCCTCTCCCCCTCCCTTCCCTATTTACAGTAGAACTCTAATCAATCTTATGTTGTTTTGCTTTGCATCATTTTACAGTTGTTGTATTGATTTTTCATAGTCTCTAGCCATTTTTAAGTTTTCCTTTTCATGGTCAGGAATTGCAGTCTTGTCTTCTAGGTCTGAGATTGTGTCTTCGCTTTCATTTCATCTACTGCATATACTTTCGAAGAAGTGTTTGATTTCTTGGCTATCTGTTTGGATCTGTTTCATGTGTTCCATTTCTTTCCTTGGTTGAGTGGTCAAGTTTTCTGTCGTTTTTCTAAGCACCTCTGCTTTTTTTAAATCTGTGTCTACTCTAAATTCACTAAGCAGGTCTTTCATTATGATCATCATCTCTTTCTTAACTTGGCCAATTATTTCTAACGTGATGTTCTCTATAGCCTCATCCATCTGTTTTTTAATTTCTGCTGCTATAATTTCTGAAAGTTTGGTTGGGTGTTTTCTGATTTCCTCTATTTCATTGTCCTCTAGATTTGTTCTGGATGGGCTGGGGGGTGGCTCTCTGAGGTTGTATTTTACTTCTGGGTCTTGTCATATTCTCTGTGTCTATAAGTATTTCCCCCCTTTCAGTTTCAGTGTTGATTTTTGTATTTTGTTTTAGGGAAGTTACTTGAAGACAAATATCAATGTTTTCCAAGGAGAAGTCTGTTCCTTTAGTGTCTTCTAGGTATATGTGGTGCTTGGCTTTTGTGTCTGTCTCAAGACCCTGGACTATGTTAATGATTATTACCCCATATAATTACAGTATTGCCATATGAGAAAGTACAATTGGTTATAACCTGTATAACACCTTTGTTACACTAGTACATTAGCAATAGCAATAACATTAATTACATTCATCAAATTGACTGACTGTGGTAACTATTAACTTTGTATCTTTAACCATAGGAGCAAGGTCAACACAGTTATAAAGCAGAATCCAATATACACCAGGAATTTGTATGTAGTGGGCTTCCTGTTAGTAAAGTGGTTTTTACCCTGTATGTAGGGGGAATTATGAAGGATAGGGAAAGTTAGCGAGGTAAATGAAGAGAGTTCTAGTTGATGCAAGGCTTAAGGAAAAAAGGATGTTACTTATACTTTGAGAAACTTGTGTGGCTAGTATAGGAAGAGTGAAGGGTAGGGGTAGTGGGTCAAACCATATAGAATCTAGAAAGTATTCACTTACATACAAAATGAGAGAGAGAAAATGAAAGGAAAAAAGAAAAATCAGAGCAGTTGGTTGAGTAGGGCAAGAGAGAGAAAAGGGAGTAGAGAGAAGGAAAGATATTAGCAAGGCAGGAGTCAATAAAAGTAGAAACCTAAACAACAACAACAAGAAATAATAGGTAGAAAAGAGAACACGTCAGACAGGCAACAGAATGAATAATAGAAAAAAGAAAAAGAGAAACAAAATAAAAAATATGTATATTGTTACATATACATACTCATATATATAGTGTGTGATTTCTCTGATGTCCACCATTTCTTGTTGGTGCACAGGCCAAAACCTGATTGTATGCTTGTTAGCCCTATGGAGTCTGCAGTGGTTATTGCTGTGTACTATGCTGATCCTGGATTCCAGGAGTGGAGTCTGGGGCAGAGTTTTCAACCTGTAGCTCTCTAGGAGATCCTTGGTAGCCCGTCCATGTCTCCTTACCTTTTATGACTCTAAAACTTTCCTCCGCGTTGCAGGTATTGTTGGCTCTAGTAGATAATGATGGCTTGGACCAGAAAAGAAAAAAGAACAAAAAAGAGAGAGAGAGGCAATGGTGCCTTCTGTCTCTGATCTTTTCTATGTTACTTGAGTTTCACCCTGCTGGTGGGTGGGTGGAGCCAGTGTGGACCAGTGGCTCTGGAGCACGCAGACTGGCTGGCTCAAACCTCCAAGCCCTTTGGGTCGAGTGCTGGGTGGTCTCTGGAAGGGGTGGAGCTGGCAGGACCGGCAGCGCTGCAGTGCGCAGACCAGCTGGCTCAAGCCTCCAAGTCCGTGGGGTTGAGTGCTGGGTGGTCCTGTCCCTTATATTTTATCCAGGCTATCTGCCTTTAGGGTGCATAGCACTCCCACCCTTAATTTTAGCACCCTTGATCCTAGTGTCACATCCTTGAGCCCAGCAGAATTGTGCAAACCAATTGGTGGACTAATTTAGTAATCACACACCTCTAAAAATACTCCACCTATGACCGCGTGAGGCTTGGAGGGGGCATCTAGACAAACCATAACAGGTATTGTGATGCATCCCACTTTGCTTCTGTTATCCAGGATTGCTTTTGCTATTCTGACTCTCTTCTGGTTCCAGATGAATTTTAGGATTTTTTTCTCTAGTTCTGTGAGGAATGCTGTTGGTATTTTGATTGGGATTGCATTGAGTCTATGTGTCAGTTTTGGGAATATGGCCATTTACACAATATTGGTTCTGCCTGTGAAAGAACAGGGAATATCATGCCATTTTCTGATGTCTTCTTTTATGTCCTTTTTCAGAGTACTGTAGGTTTTGTTGTACTGTAGGCCTTTTAGTTCCTTGGTTAAGTTAATTCCTAGGTATTTAACTTTTCTTGATGCTACTGTCAATGATATTGTTTTCCTAGTTTCTTTTTCACTGAGTTTTTTATTGGTATATATAATTGTTATTGCTTTTGTTTATTGATTTTGTATCCTCCTACATTGTTGAAATTGGTTATTAATTCTAACAGGTTTTTAAAATCTAATTCTCTGGATTTTCTGTGTAGAGTATCATGTCATTTCAGATAATATTTGACTTCTTCCTTTTCTATACATAACCATGTTCTTTCTTTCTCTTGCCTGATTGCTCTGACCAGTGTTTCAAGTACTGTGTTGAAGAGAAGTGGTGATAGTGGACATCCTTGTCTTGTTTCTGATTTTAGAAGGAAAGCTTTCAGTTTTTCTCTATTTAATATGATTTTGGCTGTCATAAATGGCTTCTATCAGGTTGAGGTAAGGCCCTTCTATACCTGTTTTATTCAGGGTTTTTATCATGAAGGGGTTCTGGATTTTGTCAACAGCTTTTTCTGCATCTAACGATATAAGCTTGTGATTTTTGTCCTTGCGTCTATTTATGCAGTGTATTGCCTTTCTCTCTCTCTCTCTTACTGTCCTTCTTTCTTTCTCTCTCCCTCTCTTCCTTCCTTTGTCTCTTTCTTTTTCTTTTGTGCTGGGGATTGAACTCAAGTCCTTGTGCTTGCTTGCTAGGCAAATGCTCTACCACTGAGCTAAATCCTCAACCCTGTATTACATTTATTGACTTGCGTATGTTGACCCATCCTTGCAATCCTGGGATGAAAGCTACTTGGTCATGATGTATGGTCCTTTTGATAATGTCTTCGATTGTATTTGCCAATATTTTATTGAGGATTTTTGCATATATGTTCATTAAGTAGATTGGCCTGTAGTTTTGTTTTTTAGTTGGATTTTTGTCTGGTTCTTGGATTAGAGTGATGCTGGCTTCCAGAAATGAGTTTGGGAGCACTCCTTCCCTTTCATTTTAATTGAAATGTTTGAGTAGTGTGGTGATTTAATGTTCTTAAAGGCTTTGTAGAATTCAGTAGTGGATCCTTCAGATCCTAGGTTTTTTTTTTTTTTAATACCTGGTAGGTTTTTTTTTATTACTGCCACAATTTCATTGCTTGTTATTAAAGTTTTCATAATTTTTATGTCTTCTTGGCTTAGTTTTGGTAATTTTTAGAAAAATTCATTTAGAATTTTAATGATATGAACATTTTAAAGACTATTGTGTGTGTATGTGAAAATACACAGACATGTAGCTAAAATATTTTTCAGATTTGTTCTAACAGAGAATGCCAATTTTGCCTTGTTTTCCCTTTAGTTTTATATTATGGATAGGAGGGTACTTTACTAATGTTTTAACTTTAATTTTCTTAAAAATAATGTTTCTTATCATAAAATAATACATTAGAAAAATAAAAAAGTACCAAAAAGCATAAAGCAGGCATTAAAATGGTATGTAATCCTCATCTATTCCTTGATTAGAGATTCCATAACAAAGCACCACAAACTGGCTTAACCAACAGAAATGTATTGCTCCTGGTTCTGGAATCAAGTTGTCAGCACATTTGGTTCCTTCTGAGGGCTGCAAGGGAAAGTCTACTCTGGGTCTCTCTCCTTGTCTTGTGGATGGCCATCCTCTATATCCCTTCCTATAATTTTCCCTCTTTGTGTGTTATGTCTCTGTATCCAAATTTCTCTTTTTTCTGAAGATGTCAGTTATATTAGATTAGGGGTCTCTAATGACCTCCCTAAAACTTTATTACATCTCTTAGGACCCCATGTCTTAATAGGTCATATTCTGAGAGAATAGCATTTACAACTTCAACATATGAATTTTGAGGGACACAGTTTAATCCATAATACTGTGACACCTATATTGGTCAACTTTCAGATTGCTGGAAAAAAATATTTGACATCCTCAACTTAAAGGAGGAGAGGTTTGTTTTGCTTATGGTTTCAGAGGGTTCAATGCATGGCTGCCTGGTTCAGAGACAGAAACATCATGGCAAAAGGCCATGGTGGAGTAAAGCTGCTCATTTTAGGTGGATGGAAAGCAGAGCACCAAAGGAAGGGTGACAACAAGATATATACTTTCCAAAGTCACACCCCCCACCCAGTGACCCACCTCCAACTGGATCCCACTGCTGAATAGGACATTCAGCTATGAACTTTAGTAAATTAATCCTCTGGAGAGTATAATGCTCCTAGTCACCTCCCCAGGAGTCTTTTAATCTATCAGGCTGACACTTCAGATTAAGTGGCACAATACCCAAAAGTATCCACTGTTAAAAATTTGATATATTTTCTCTCATTCTTTTTTCCTCTTATTACTGTATGTTTATAATACATAAGTGTGATGGTCATTTTGGGGAATTGATTTTGTATATAACATATCTTGGTCATTTTTGATCCATTTACCTCCTTTACCTCCTCTCTCACTCAATCTCCTTCCTCATCTCCAAAATGTGTGCCTACTTGTTTCCTACCAGAAATTTTGAACAATTATAACAATATACTGTAATGAAAGTTATATGACTTTCACATTTTCACTTAAAGGAAGCTTTTTGTGTGGTCTCTGGCATATCCAAATTGCTAACATCACTCTGAACTTGTACTTTGAAGCCATTATTAACTGAAATAAGAGTTACTTGAACATAAACATTATGGTGATACTGCAATAGAAGATCTGATAACTGAGATGGCTACTAAGTGATTAAT